>JBCNJP010003151.1:0-77976 GCA_039602395.1 Deinandra increscens subsp. villosa | reverse complement strand
ATAAGTTGAGTTTACAACCAATTATGGCCCAATAAGGTGAGTTTTGTTGGGACCAATGAGTCCCACTAAGGTGTGTATATAACCAATATGTTGTATTTAGGACCAATGATGGCCCAATAAGGTGTGTTTAGTAGGCAATGAGGGTTAGTTGGGACCAATGAGTCCCTATTAGGTGTGTGTGTATATAACCAATAAGTTGTGTTTTGGACCAATGATGACCTAATAAAATGTGTTTAGGGGAAATGAAGGTCAGTTGGGACCAATGAGTCCCAATAAGGTGTGTATTAACTAATAAGTTGTGTTTACGACCAATTATGGCCCAATAAGGTGTGTTTAGTTAGGACCAATGTTTCCCACTAAGGTGTGTATATAACCAATACGTTGTGTTTATGACCAATGATGGCCCAATAAAGTGTGTTTAGTGGGCAATGAGGGTCGGTTGGGACCAATAAGTCCCGGTAAGGTGTGTATATAAGCAATAAGTTTTGTTGAGGACCAATGATGGCCCAATAAGGTGTGTTTAGGGGAATGAAGGTCAGTTGGGGCCAATGAGTCCCAATAAGTTGTGTTTACGACCAATTATGGGCCAATAAGGTGTGTTTAGTTTGCACCAATGAGTCCCACTAAGGTGTGTATATAACCAATACGTTGTGTTTAGGACCAATAATGGCCCAATAAGGTGTGTTTAGTAGGCAATGAGGGTTAGTTGTGACCAATGAGTCCTTATAAGGTGTGTGTATATAACCAATAAGTTGTGTTTAGGACCAATGATGGCCCAATAAGGTGTGTTTAGGGGAATGAAGGTCAGTTGGGACCAATGAGTCCCAATAAGTTGTGTATATAACCAATAAGTTGTGTTTACGACCAATTATGGCCCAATAAGGTGAGTTTTGTTGGGACCAATGAGTCCCAGTAAGGCGTGTATATAACCAATACGTTGTGTTTAGGACCAATGATGGCCCAATAAGGTGTATTTAGTAGGCAATGAGGGTCGGTTGGGACCAATAAGTCCCAGTAAGGTGTGTGTATATAACCAATAAGTTGTGTTTAGGCCCAATGATAGCCCAATAAGGTGTGTTTCGGGGCAATGAAGGTCAGTTTGGACCAATGAATCCTAATAAGGTATGTATCTAAACAATAAGTTATGTTTACGACAAATTAGGGCCCAATAAGGTGTGTTTAGTTGGGACCAATGAGTCCCAGTAAGGTGTGTATATAACCAATAAGTTGTGTTTAGGGCCAATAATGGCACAATAAGGTATGTTTAGGGGCAATGAGGGTCATTTGGGATTAATGAGTCCCTATAAGGTGTGTGTATGAAACCAGTAAGTTGTGTTTAGGACCAATGATGGCGCAATAAGGTGTGTTTAGGGGTAATGAAGGTCAGTTGGGAACAATGAGTCCCAATAAGGTGTGTGTATTACCAATAAGTTGTGTTTACGACCAATTGTGGCTCAATAAAGTAGTTTAGTTGGGACCAATGTTTCCCACTAAGGCGTGTATATAACCAATACATTGTGTTTATGACCAATGATGGCCTAATAAGTTGTGTTTAGTGGGCAATGAGGGTTGGTTGGGACCAATGTTTCCCACTAAGGTGTGTATATAACCAATACATTGTGTTTATGACCAATGATGGCCTAATAAGGTGTGTTTAGGGGAATGAAGGTCAGTTGGGACCAATGAGTCCCAATAAGTTGTGTATATAAGCAATAAGTTATGTTTACGACCAATTATGGCCCAATAAGGTGTGTTTAGTTGGAACCAATGAGTCCCACTAAGGTGTGTATATAACCAATACGTTGTATTTAGGACCAATGATGGCCCAATAAGGTGTGTTTAGTAGGCAATGATGGTTAGTTGGAACCAATGAGTCCCTATTAGGTGTGTGTATATAACCAATAAGTTGTGTTTTGGACCAATGATGACCTAATAAAATGTGTTTAGGGGAAATGAAGGTCAGTTGGGACCAATGAGTCCCAATAAGGTGTGTATTAACTAATAAGTTGTGTTTACGACCAATTATGGCCCAATAAGGTGTGTTTAGTTGGGACCAATGTTTCCCACTAAGGTGTGTATATAACCAATACGTTGTGTTTATGACCAATGATGGCCCAATAAAGTGTGTTTAGTGGGCAATGAGGGTCGGTTGGGACCAATAAGTCCCGGTAAGGTGTGTATATAAGCAATAAGTTGTGTTGACGACCAATGATGGCCCAATAAGGTGTGTTTAGGGGAATGAAGGTCAGTTGGGACCAATGAGTCCCAATAAGTTGTGTTTACGACCAATTATGGGCCAATAAGGTGTGTTTAGTTTGCCCCAATGAGTCCCACTAAGGTGTGTATATAACCAATACGTTGTGTTTACGACCAATGATGGCCCAATAAGGTGTGTTTAATAGGCAATGAGGGTTAGTTGTGACCAATGAGTCCCTATAAGGTGTGTGTATATAACTAATAAGTTGTGTTTAGGACCAATGATGGCCCAATAAGGTGTGTTTAGGGGAATGAAGGTCAGTTGGGACCAATGAGTCCCAATAAGTTGTGTATATAACCAATAAGTTGTGTTTACGACCAATTATGGCCCAATAAGGTGAGTTTTGTTGGGACCAATCAGTCCCACTAAGGTGTCTATATAACCAATACGTTGTGTTTAGGACCAATGATGGCCCAATAAGGTGTGTTTAGTAGGCAATGAGGGTCGGTTGGGATCAATAAGTCCCAGTAAGGTGTGTGTATATAACCAATAAGTTGTGTTTAGGACCAATGATGGCCCAGTAAGGTGTGTTTAGGGGCAATGAATGTTAGTTGGGACCAATGAGTCCCAATAAGGTGAGTGTATAACCAATAAGTTGTGTTTACGACTAATTATGGCCCAATACGGTGTGTTTAGTTGGGACCAATGAGTCCCAGTAAGGTGTGTATATAACCAATACAGTTGTGTTTAGGACCAATAATGGCACAATAAGGTGTGTTTACGACCAATTATGGCCCAATAAGGTGTGTTTAGTTGGGACCAATGTTTCCCACTAAGGTGTGTATATAACCAATACATTGTGTTTATGACCAATGATGGCCTAATAAGGTGTGTTTAGGGGAATGAAGGTCAGTTGGGACCAATGAGTCCCAATAAGTTGTGTATATAACCAATAAGTTATGTTTACGACCAATTATGGCCCAATAAGGTGTGTTTAGTTGGAACCAATGAGTCCCACTAAGGTGTGTATATAACCAATACGTTGTATTTAGGACCAATGATGGCCCAATAAGGTGTGTTTAGTAGGCAATGATGGTTAGTTGGAACCAATGAGTCCCTATTAGGTGTGTGTATATAACCAATAAGTTGTGTTTTGGACCAATGATGACCTAATAAAATGTGTTTAGGGGAAATGAAGGTCAGTTGGGACCAATGAGTCCCAATAAGGTGTGTATTAACTAATAAGTTGTGTTTACGACCAATTATGGCCCAATAAGGTGTGTTTAGTTGGGACCAATGTTTCCCACTAAGGTGTGTATATAACCAATACGTTGTGTTTATGACCAATGATGGCCCAATAAAGTGTGTTTAGTGGGCAATGAGGGTCGGTTGGGACCAATAAGTCCCGGTAAGGTGTGTATATAAGCAATAAGTTGTGTTGACGACCAATGATGGCCCAATAAGGTGTGTTTAGGGGAATGAAGGTCAGTTGGGACCAATGAGTCCCAATAAGTTGTGTTTACGACCAATTATGGGCCAATAAGGTGTGTTTAGTTTGCCCCAATGAGTCCCACTAAGGTGTGTATATAACCAATACGTTGTGTTTACGACCAATGATGGCCCAATAAGGTGTGTTTAATAGGCAATGAGGGTTAGTTGTGACCAATGAGTCCCTATAAGGTGTGTGTATATAACTAATAAGTTGTGTTTAGGACCAATGATGGCCCAATAAGGTGTGTTTAGGGGAATGAAGGTCAGTTGGGACCAATGAGTCCCAATAAGTTGTGTATATAACCAATAAGTTGTGTTTACGACCAATTATGGCCCAATAAGGTGAGTTTTGTTGGGACCAATCAGTCCCACTAAGGTGTCTATATAACCAATACGTTGTGTTTAGGACCAATGATGGCCCAATAAGGTGTGTTTAGTAGGCAATGAGGGTCGGTTGGGATCAATAAGTCCCAGTAAGGTGTGTGTATATAACCAATAAGTTGTGTTTAGGACCAATGATGGCCCAGTAAGGTGTGTTTAGGGGCAATGAATGTTAGTTGGGACCAATGAGTCCCAATAAGGTGAGTGTATAACCAATAAGTTGTGTTTACGACTAATTATGGCCCAATACGGTGTGTTTAGTTGGGACCAATGAGTCCCAGTAAGGTGTGTATATAACCAATAAGTTGTGTTTAGGACCAATAATGGCACAATAAGGTGTGTTTACGACCAATTATGGCCCAATAAGGTGTGTTTAGTTGGGACCAATGTTTCCCACTAAGGTGTGTATATAACCAATACGTTGTGTTTATGACCAATGATGGCCCAATAAAGTGTGTTTAGTGGGCAATGAGGGTCGGTTGGGACCAATAAGTCCCGGTAAGGTGTGTATATAAGCAATAAGTTGTGTTGAAGACCAATGATGGCCCAATAAGGTGTGTTTAGGGGAATGAAGGTCAGTTGGGACCAATGAGTCCCAATAAGTTGTGTTTACGACCAATTATGGGCCAATAAGGTGTGTTTAGTTTGCACCAATGAGTCCCACTAAGGTGTGTATATAACCAATACGTTGTGTTTAGGACCAATGATGGCCCAATAAGGTGTGTTTAATAGGCAATGAGGGTTAGTTGTGACCAATGAGTCCCTATAAGGTGTGTGTATATAACCAATAAGTTGTGTTTAGGACCAATGATGGCCCAATAAGGTGTGTTTAGGGGAATGAAGGTCAGTTGGGACCAATGAGTCCCAATAAGTTGTGTATATAACCAATAAGTTGTGTTTACGACCAATTATGGCCCAATAAGGTGAGTTTTGTTGGGACCAATCAGTCCCACTAAGGTGTCTATATAACCAATACGTTGTGTTTAGGACCAATGATGGCCCAATAAGGTGTGTTTAGTAGGCAATGAGGGTCGGTTTGGATCAATAAGTCCCAGTAAGGTGTGTGTATATAACCAATAAGTTGTGTTTAGGACCAATGATGGCCCAATAAGGTGTGTTTAGGGGCAATGAATGTTAGTTGGGACCAATGAGTCCCAATAAGGTGAGTGTATAACCAATAAGTTGTGTTTACGACTAATTATGGCCCAATACGGTGTGTTTAGTTGGGACCAATGTTTCCTACTAAGGTGTGTATATAACCAATACATTGTGTTTATGACCAATGATGGCCCAATAAGGTGTGTTTAGTGGGCAATGAGGGTCGGTTGGGACCAATAAGTCCCAGTAAGGTGTGTATATAACCAATAATTTGTGTTGAGTACCAATGATGGCCCAATATGGTGTGTCTAGGGGAATGAAGGTCAGTTGGGACCAATGAGTCCCAATAAGGTGTGTATATAACCAATAAGTTGAGTTTACAACCAATTATGGCCCAATAAGGTGAGTTTTGTTGGGACCAATGAGTCCCACTAAGGTGTGTATATAACCAATATGTTGTATTTAGGACCAATGATGGCCCAATAAGGTGTGTTTAGTAGGCAATGAGGGTTAGTTGGGACCAATGAGTCCCTATTAGGTGTGTGTGTATATAACCAATAAGTTGTGTTTTGGACCAATGATGACCTAATAAAATGTGTTTAGGGGAAATGAAGGTCAGTTGGGACCAATGAGTCCCAATAAGGTGTGTATTAACTAATAAGTTGTGTTTACGACCAATTATGGCCCAATAAGGTGTGTTTAGTTAGGACCAATGTTTCCCACTAAGGTGTGTATATAACCAATACGTTGTGTTTATGACCAATGATGGCCCAATAAAGTGTGTTTAGTGGGCAATGAGGGTCGGTTGGGACCAATAAGTCCCGGTAAGGTGTGTATATAAGCAATAAGTTTTGTTGAGGACCAATGATGGCCCAATAAGGTGTGTTTAGGGGAATGAAGGTCAGTTGGGGCCAATGAGTCCCAATAAGTTGTGTTTACGACCAATTATGGGCCAATAAGGTGTGTTTAGTTTGCACCAATGAGTCCCACTAAGGTGTGTATATAACCAATACGTTGTGTTTAGGACCAATAATGGCCCAATAAGGTGTGTTTAGTAGGCAATGAGGGTTAGTTGTGACCAATGAGTCCTTATAAGGTGTGTGTATATAACCAATAAGTTGTGTTTAGGACCAATGATGGCCCAATAAGGTGTGTTTAGGGGAATGAAGGTCAGTTGGGACCAATGAGTCCCAATAAGTTGTGTATATAACCAATAAGTTGTGTTTACGACCAATTATGGCCCAATAAGGTGAGTTTTGTTGGGACCAATGAGTCCCAGTAAGGCGTGTATATAACCAATACGTTGTGTTTAGGACCAATGATGGCCCAATAAGGTGTATTTAGTAGGCAATGAGGGTCGGTTGGGACCAATAAGTCCCAGTAAGGTGTGTGCATATAACCAATAAGTTGTGTTTAGGCCCAATGATAGCCCAATAAGGTGTGTTTCGGGGCAATGAAGGTCAGTTTGGACCAATGAATCCTAATAAGGTATGTATCTAAACAATAAGTTATGTTTACGACAAATTAGGGCCCAATAAGGTGTGTTTAGTTGGGACCAATGAGTCCCAGTAAGGTGTGTATATAACCAATAAGTTGTGTTTAGGACCAATAATGGCACAATAAGGTGTGTTTACGACCAATTATGGCCCAATAAGGTGTGTTTAGTTGGGACCAATGTTTCCCACTAAGGTGTGTATATAACCAATACGTTGTGTTTATGACCAATGATGGCCCAATAAAGTGTGTTTAGTGGGCAATGAGGGTCGGTTGGGACCAATAAGTCCCGGTAAGGTGTGTATATAAGCAATAAGTTGTGTTGACGACCAATGATGGCCCAATAAGGTGTGTTTAGGGGAATGAAGGTCAGTTGGGACCAATGAGTCCCAATAAGTTGTGTTTACGACCAATTATGGGCCAATAAGGTGTGTTTAGTTTGCCCCAATGAGTCCCACTAAGGTGTGTATATAACCAATACGTTGTGTTTACGACCAATGATGGCCCAATAAGGTGTGTTTAATAGGCAATGAGGGTTAGTTGTGACCAATGAGTCCCTATAAGGTGTGTGTATATAACTAATAAGTTGTGTTTAGGACCAATGATGGCCCAATAAGGTGTGTTTAGGGGAATGAAGGTCAGTTGGGACCAATGAGTCCCAATAAGTTGTGTATATAACCAATAAGTTGTGTTTACGACCAATTATGGCCCAATAAGGTGAGTTTTGTTGGGACCAATCAGTCCCACTAAGGTGTCTATATAACCAATACGTTGTGTTTAGGACCAATGATGGCCCAATAAGGTGTGTTTAGTAGGCAATGAGGGTCGGTTGGGATCAATAAGTCCCAGTAAGGTGTGTGTATATAACCAATAAGTTGTGTTTAGGACCAATGATGGCCCAGTAAGGTGTGTTTAGGGGCAATGAATGTTAGTTGGGACCAATGAGTCCCAATAAGGTGAGTGTATAACCAATAAGTTGTGTTTACGACTAATTATGGCCCAATACGGTGTGTTTAGTTGGGACCAATGAGTCCCAGTAAGGTGTGTATATAACCAATAAGTTGTGTTTAGGACCAATAATGGCACAATAAGGTGTGTTTACGACCAATTATGGCCCAATAAGGTGTGTTTAGTTGGGACCAATGTTTCCCACTAAGGTGTGTATATAACCAATACGTTGTGTTTATGACCAATGATGGCCCAATAAAGTGTGTTTAGTGGGCAATGAGGGTCGGTTGGGACCAATAAGTCCCGGTAAGGTGTGTATATAAGCAATAAGTTGTGTTGAAGACCAATGATGGCCCAATAAGGTGTGTTTAGGGGAATGAAGGTCAGTTGGGACCAATGAGTCCCAATAAGTTGTGTTTACGACCAATTATGGGCCAATAAGGTGTGTTTAGTTTGCACCAATGAGTCCCACTAAGGTGTGTATATAACCAATACGTTGTGTTTAGGACCAATGATGGCCCAATAAGGTGTGTTTAATAGGCAATGAGGGTTAGTTGTGACCAATGAGTCCCTATAAGGTGTGTGTATATAACCAATAAGTTGTGTTTAGGACCAATGATGGCCCAATAAGGTGTGTTTAGGGGAATGAAGGTCAGTTGGGACCAATGAGTCCCAATAAGTTGTGTATATAACCAATAAGTTGTGTTTACGACCAATTATGGCCCAATAAGGTGAGTTTTGTTGGGACCAATCAGTCCCACTAAGGTGTCTATATAACCAATACGTTGTGTTTAGGACCAATGATGGCCCAATAAGGTGTGTTTAGTAGGCAATGAGGGTCGGTTTGGATCAATAAGTCCCAGTAAGGTGTGTGTATATAACCAATAAGTTGTGTTTAGGACCAATGATGGCCCAATAAGGTGTGTTTAGGGGCAATGAATGTTAGTTGGGACCAATGAGTCCCAATAAGGTGAGTGTATAACCAATAAGTTGTGTTTACGACTAATTATGGCCCAATACGGTGTGTTTAGTTGGGACCAATGTTTCCTAATAAGGTGTGTATATAACCAATACATTGTGTTTATGACCAATGATGGCCCAATAAGGTGTGTTTAGTGGGCAATGAGGGTCGGTTGGGACCAATAAGTCCCAGTAAGGTGTGTATATAACCAATAATTTGTGTTGAGTACCAATGATGGCCCAATATGGTGTGTCTAGGGGAATGAAGGTCAGTTGGGACCAATGAGTCCCAATAAGGTGTGTATATAACCAATAAGTTGAGTTTACAACCAATTATGGCCCAATAAGGTGAGTTTTGTTGGGACCAATGAGTCCCACTAAGGTGTGTATATAACCAATATGTTGTATTTAGGACCAATGATGGCCCAATAAGGTGTGTTTAGTAGGCAATGAGGGTTAGTTGGGACCAATGAGTCCCTATTAGGTGTGTGTGTATATAACCAATAAGTTGTGTTTTGGACCAATGATGACCTAATAAAATGTGTTTAGGGGAAATGAAGGTCAGTTGGGACCAATGAGTCCCAATAAGGTGTGTATTAACTAATAAGTTGTGTTTACGACCAATTATGGCCCAATAAGGTGTGTTTAGTTAGGACCAATGTTTCCCACTAAGGTGTGTATATAACCAATACGTTGTGTTTATGACCAATGATGGCCCAATAAAGTGTGTTTAGTGGGCAATGAGGGTCGGTTGGGACCAATAAGTCCCGGTAAGGTGTGTATATAAGCAATAAGTTTTGTTGAGGACCAATGATGGCCCAATAAGGTGTGTTTAGGGGAATGAAGGTCAGTTGGGGCCAATGAGTCCCAATAAGTTGTGTTTACGACCAATTATGGGCCAATAAGGTGTGTTTAGTTTGCACCAATGAGTCCCACTAAGGTGTGTATATAACCAATACGTTGTGTTTAGGACCAATAATGGCCCAATAAGGTGTGTTTAGTAGGCAATGAGGGTTAGTTGTGACCAATGAGTCCTTATAAGGTGTGTGTATATAACCAATAAGTTGTGTTTAGGACCAATGATGGCCCAATAAGGTGTGTTTAGGGGAATGAAGGTCAGTTGGGACCAATGAGTCCCAATAAGTTGTGTATATAACCAATAAGTTGTGTTTACGACCAATTATGGCCCAATAAGGTGAGTTTTGTTGGGACCAATGAGTCCCAGTAAGGCGTGTATATAACCAATACGTTGTGTTTAGGACCAATGATGGCCCAATAAGGTGTATTTAGTAGGCAATGAGGGTCGGTTGGGACCAATAAGTCCCAGTAAGGTGTGTGCATATAACCAATAAGTTGTGTTTAGGCCCAATGATAGCCCAATAAGGTGTGTTTCGGGGCAATGAAGGTCAGTTTGGACCAATGAATCCTAATAAGGTATGTATCTAAACAATAAGTTATGTTTACGACAAATTAGGGCCCAATAAGGTGTGTTTAGTTGGGACCAATGAGTCCCAGTAAGGTGTGTATATAACCAATAAGTTGTGTTTAGGACCAATAATGGCACAATAAGGTGTGTTTACGACCAATTATGGCCCAATAAGGTGTGTTTAGTTGGGACCAATGTTTCCCACTAAGGTGTGTATATAACCAATACGTTGTGTTTATGACCAATGATGGCCCAATAAAGTGTGTTTAGTGGGCAATGAGGGTCGGTTGGGACCAATAAGTCCCGGTAAGGTGTGTATATAAGCAATAAGTTGTGTTGAAGACCAATGATGGCCCAATAAGGTGTGTTTAGGGGAATGAAGGTCAGTTGGGACCAATGAGTCCCAATAAGTTGTGTTTACGACCAATTATGGGCCAATAAGGTGTGTTTAGTTTGCACCAATGAGTCCCACTAAGGTGTGTATATAACCAATACGTTGTGTTTAGGACCAATGATGGCCCAATAAGGTGTGTTTAATAGGCAATGAGGGTTAGTTGTGACCAATGAGTCCCTATAAGGTGTGTGTATATAACCAATAAGTTGTGTTTAGGACCAATGATGGCCCAATAAGGTGTGTTTAGGGGAATGAAGGTCAGTTGGGACCAATGAGTCCCAATAAGTTGTGTATATAACCAATAAGTTGTGTTTACGACCAATTATGGCCCAATAAGGTGAGTTTTGTTGGGACCAATCAGTCCCACTAAGGTGTCTATATAACCAATACGTTGTGTTTAGGACCAATGATGGCCCAATAAGGTGTGTTTAGTAGGCAATGAGGGTCGGTTTGGATCAATAAGTCCCAGTAAGGTGTGTGTATATAACCAATAAGTTGTGTTTAGGACCAATGATGGCCCAGTAAGGTGTGTTTAGGGGCAATGAATGTTAGTTGGGACCAATGAGTCCCAATAAGGTGAGTGTATAACCAATAAGTTGTGTTTACGACTAATTATGGCCCAATACGGTGTGTTTAGTTGGGACCAATGTTTCCTACTAAGGTGTGTATATAACCAATACATTGTGTTTATGACCAATGATGGCCCAATAAGGTGTGTTTAGTGGGCAATGAGGGTCGGTTGGGACCAATAAGTCCCAGTAAGGTGTGTATATAACCAATAATTTGTGTTGAGTACCAATGATGGCCCAATATGGTGTGTCTAGGGGAATGAAGGTCAGTTGGGACCAATGAGTCCCAATAAGTTGTGTATATAACCAATAAGTTATGTTTACGACCAATTATGGCCCAATAAGGTGTGTTTAGTTGGAACCAATGAGTCCCACTAAGGTGTGTATATAACCAATACGTTGTATTTAGGACCAATGATGGCCCAATAAGGTGTGTTTAGTAGGCAATGATGGTTAGTTGGAACCAATGAGTCCCTATTAGGTGTGTGTATATAACCAATAAGTTGTGTTTTGGACCAATGATGACCTAATAAAATGTGTTTAGGGGAAATGAAGGTCAGTTGGGACCAATGAGTCCCAATAAGGTGTGTATTAACTAATAAGTTGTGTTTACGACCAATTATGGCCCAATAAGGTGTGTTTAGTTGGGACCAATGTTTCCCACTAAGGTGTGTATATAACCAATACGTTGTGTTTATGACCAATGATGGCCCAATAAAGTGTGTTTAGTGGGCAATGAGGGTCGGTTGGGACCAATAAGTCCTGGTAAGGTGTGTATATAAGCAATAAGTTGTGTTGACGACCAATGATGGCCCAATAAGGTGTGTTTAGGGGAATGAAGGTCAGTTGGGACCAATGAGTCCCAATAAGTTGTGTTTACGACCAATTATGGGCCAATAAGGTGTGTTTAGTTTGCCCCAATGAGTCCCACTAAGGTGTGTATATAACCAATACGTTGTGTTTACGACCAATGATGGCCCAATAAGGTGTGTTTAATAGGCAATGAGGGTTAGTTGTGACCAATGAGTCCCTATAAGGTGTGTGTATATAACTAATAAGTTGTGTTTAGGACCAATGATGGCCCAATAAGGTGTGTTTAGGGGAATGAAGGTCAGTTGGGACCAATGAGTCCCAATAAGTTGTGTATATAACCAATAAGTTGTGTTTACGACCAATTATGGCCCAATAAGGTGAGTTTTGTTGGGACCAATCAGTCCCACTAAGGTGTCTATATAACCAATACGTTGTGTTTAGGACCAATGATGGCCCAATAAGGTGTGTTTAGTAGGCAATGAGGGTCGGTTGGGATCAATAAGTCCCAGTAAGGTGTGTGTATATAACCAATAAGTTGTGTTTAGGACCAATGATGGCCCAGTAAGGTGTGTTTAGGGGCAATGAATGTCAGTTGGGACCAATGAGTCCCAATAAGGTGAGTGTATAACCAATAAGTTGTGTTTACGACTAATTATGGCCCAATACGGTGTGTTTAGTTGGGACCAATGTTTCCTACTAAGGTGTGTATATAACCAATACATTGTGTTTATGACCAATGATGGCCCAATAAGGTGTGTTTAGTGGGCAATGAGGGTCGGTTGGGACCAATAAGTCCCAGTAAGGTGTGTATATAACCAATAATTTGTGTTGAGTACCAATGATGGCCCAATATGGTGTGTCTAGGGGAATGAAGGTCAGTTGGGACCAATGAGTCCCAATAAGGTGTGTATATAACCAATAAGTTGAGTTTACAACCAATTATGGCCCAATAAGGTGAGTTTTGTTGGGACCAATGAGTCCCACTAAGGTGTGTATATAACCAATACGTTGTATTTAGGACCAATGATGGCCCAATAAGGTGTGTTTAGTAGGCAATGAGGGTTAGTTGGGACCAATGAGTCCCTATTAGGTGTGTGTGTATATAACCAATAAGTTGTGTTTTGGACCAATGATGACCTAATAAAATGTGTTTAGGGGAAATGAAGGTCAGTTGGGACCAATGAGTCCTAATAAGGAGTGTATTAACTAATAAGTTGTGTTTACGACCAATTATGGCCCAATAAGGTGTGTTTAGTTAGGACCAATGTTTCCGACTAAGGTGTGTATATAACCAATACGTTGTGTTTATGACCAATGATGGCCTAATAAAGTGTGTTTAGTGGGCAATGAGGGTCGGTTGGGACCAATAAGTCCCGGTAAGGTGTGTATATAAGCAATAAGTTTTGTTGAGGACCAATGATGGCCCAATAAGGTGTGTTTAGGGGAATGAAGGTCAGTTGGGACCAATGAGTCCCAATAAGTTGTGTTTACGACCAATTATGTGCCAATAAGGTGTGTTTAGTTTGCACCAATGAGTCCCACTAAGGTGTGTATATAACCAATACGTTGTGTTTAGGACCAATGATGGCCCAATAAGGTGTGTTTAGGGGAATGAAGGTCAGTTGGGACCAATGAGTCCCAATAAGTTGTGTATATAACCAATAAGTTGTGTTTACGACCAATTATGGCCCAATAAGGTGAGTTTTGTTGGGACCAATGAGTCCCAGTAAGGCGTGTATATAACCTATACGTTGTGTTTAGGACCAATGATGGCCCAATAAGGTGTATTTAGTAGGCAATGAGGGTCGGTTGGGACCAATAAGTCCCAGTAAGGTGTGTGTATATAACCAATAAGTTGTGTTTAGGCCCAATGATAGCCCAATAAGGTGTGTTTCGGGGCAATGAAGGTCAGTTTGGACCAATGAATCCTAATAAGGTGTGTATCTAAACAATAAGTTATGTTTACGACAAATTAGGGCCCAATAAGGTGTGTTTAGTTGGGACCAATGAGTCCCACTAAGTTGTGTATATAACCAATACGTTGTGTTTATGACCAATGATGGCCCAATAAGGTGTGTTTAGTAGATAATGAGGGTCGGTTGGGACCAATAAGTCCTAGTAAGGTGTGTATATAACCAATAAGTTGTGTTTAGGACCAATAATGGCACAATAAGGTGTGTTTAGGGGCAATGAGGGTCATTTGGGATTAATGAGTCCCTATAAGGTGTGTGTATGAAACCAGTAAGTTGTGTTTAGGACCAATGATGGCGCAATAAGGTGTGTTTAGGGGTAATGAAGGTCAGTTGGGAACAATGAGTCCCAATAAGGTGTGTGTATTACCAATAAGTTGTGTTTACGACCAATTGTGGCTCAATAAAGTAGTTTAGTTGGGACCAATGTTTCCCACTAAGGTGTGTATATAACCAATACATTGTGTTTATGACCAATGATGGCCCAATAAGTTGTGTTTAGTGGGCAATGAGGGTCGGTTAAGACCAATGTTTCCCACTAAGGTGTGTATATAACCAATACATTGTGTTTATGACCAATGATGGCACAATAAGGTGTGTTTAGTGGGCAATGAGGGTCGGTCGGGACCAATAAGTCCCAGTAACGTGTTTATATAACCAATAATTTGTGTTGAGTACAAATGATGGCCCAATATGGTGTGTCTAGGGGAATGAAGGTCAGTTGGGACCAATGAGTCCCAATAAGGTGTGTATATAACCAATAAGTTGAGTTTAGAACCAATTATGGCCCAATAAGGTGAGTTTTATTGGGACCAATGAGTCCCACTAAGGTGTGTATATAACAAATATGTTGTGTTTAGGACCAATAATGGCCTAATAAGGTGTGTTTAGTAGGCAATGAGGGTCAGTTGGGACCAATAAGTCCCAGTAAGGTGTGTATATAACCAATAAGTTGTGTTGAGGACCAATGATGGCCCAATAAGGTGTGTTTAGGGGAATGAAGGTCAGTTGGGACCAATGAGTCCCAATAAGTTGTGTATATAACCAATTAGTTATGTTTACGACCAATTATGGCCCAATAAGGTGTGTTTAGTTGGAACCAATGAGTCCCACTAAGGTGTGTATATAACCAATACGTTGTATTTAGGAGCAATGATGGCCCAATAAGGTGTGTTTAGTAGGCAATGATGGTTAGTTGGGACCAATGAGTCCCTATTAGGTGTGTGTATATAACCAATAAGTTGTGTTTTGGACCAATGATGACCTAATAAAATGTGTTTAGGGGAAATGAAGGTCAGTTGGGACCAATGAGTCCCAATAAGGTGTGTATTAACTAATAAGTTGTGTTTACGACCAATTATGGCCCAATAAGGTGTGTTTAGTTGGGACCAATGTTTCCCACTAAGGTGTGTATATAACCAATACGTTGTGTTTATGACCAATGATGGCCCAATAAAGTGTGTTTAGTGGGCAATGAGGGTCGGTTGGGACCAATAAGTCCCGGTAAGGTGTGTATATAAGCAATAAGTTGTGTTGAGGACCAATGATGGCCCAATAAGGTGTGTTTAGGGGAATGAAGGTCAGTTGGGACCAATGAGTCCCAATAAGTTGTGTTTACGACCAATTATGGGCCAATAAGGTGTGTTTAGTTTGCACCAATGAGTCACACTAAGGTGTGTATATAACCAATACGTTGTGTTTAGGACCAATGATGGCCCAATAAGGTGTGTTTAGTAGGCAATGAGGGTTAGTTGTGACCAATGAGTCCCTATAAGGTGTGTGTATATAACCAATAAGTTGTGTTTAGGACCAATGATGGCCCAATAAGGTGTGTTTAGGGGAATGAAGGTCAGTTGGGACCAATGAGTCCCAATAAGTTGTGTATATAACCAATACGTTGTGTTTATGACCAATGATGGCCCAATAAGGTGTGTTTAGTAGATAATGAGGGTCGGTTGGGACCAATAAGTCCCAGTAAGGTGTGTATATAACCAATAAGTTGTGTTTAGGACCAATAATGGCACAATAAGGTGTGTTTAGGGGCAATGAGGGTCATTTGGGATTAATAAGTCCCTATAAGGTGTGTGTATGAAACCAGTAAGTTGTGTTTAGGACCAATGATGGCGCAATAAGGTGTGTTTAGGGGTAATGAAGGTCAGTTGGGAACAATGAGTCCCAATAAGGTGTGTGTATTACCAATAAGTTGTGTTTACGACCAATTGTGGCTCAATAAAGTAGTTTAGTTGGGACCAATGTTTCCCACTAAGGTGTGTATATAACCAATACATTGTGTTTATGACCAATGATGGCCCAATAAGTTGTGTTTAGTGGGCAATGAGGGTCGGTTAAGACCAATGTTTCCCACTAAGGTGTGTATATAACCAATACATTGTGTTTATGACCAATGATGGCACAATAAGGTGTGTTTAGTGGGCAATGAGGGTCGGTCGGGACCAATAAGTCCCAGTAACGTGTTTATATAACCAATAATTTGTGTTGAGTACATATGATGGCCCAATATCGTGTGTCTAGGGGAATGAAGGTCAGTTGGGACCAATGAGTCCCAATAAGGTGTGTATATAACCAATAAGTTGAGTTTACAACCAATTATGGCCCAATAAGGTGAGTTTTATTGGGACCAATGAGTCCCACTAAGGTGTGTATATAACCAATATGTTGTGTTTAGGACCAATAATGGCCTAATAAGGTGTGTTTAGTAGGCAATGAGGGTCAGTTGGGACCAATAAGTCCCAGTAAGGTGTGTATATAACCAATAAGTTGTGTTGAGGACCAATGATGGCCCAATAAGGTGTGTTTAGGGGAATGAAGGTCAGTTGGGACCAATGAGTCCCAATAAGTTGTGTATATAACCAATAAGTTATGTTTACGACCAATTATGGCCCAATAAGGTGTGTTTAGTTGGAACCAATGAGTCCCACTAAGGTGTGTATATAACCAATACGTTGTATTTAGGACCAATGATGGCCCAATAAGGTGTGTTTAGTAGGCAATGATGGTTAGTTGGGACCAATGAGTCCCTATTAGGTGTGTGTATATAACCAATAAGTTGTGTTTTGGACCAATGATGACCTAATAAAATGTGTTTAGGGGAAATGAAGGTCAGTTGGGACCAATGAGTCCCAATAAGGTGTGTATTAACTAATAAGTTGTGTTTACGACCAATTATGGCCCAATAAGGTGTGTTTAGTTGGGACCAATGTTTCCCACTAAGGTGTGTATATAACCAATACGTTGTGTTTATGACCAATGATGGCCCAATAAAGTGTGTTTAGTGGGCAATGAGGGTCGGTTGGGACCAATAAGTCCCGGTAAGGTGTGTATATAAGCAATAAGTTGTGTTGAGGACCAATGATGGCCCAATAAGGTGTGTTTAGGGGAATGAAGGTCAGTTGGGACCAATGAGTCCCAATAAGTTGTGTTTACGACCAATTATGGGCCAATAAGGTGTGTTTAGTTTGCACCAATGAGTCACACTAAGGTGTGTATATAACCAATACGTTGTGTTTAGGACCAATGATGGCCCAATAAGGTGTGTTTAGTAGGCAATGAGGGTTAGTTGTGACCAATGAGTCCCTATAAGGTGTGTGTATATAACCAATAAGTTGTGTTTAGGACCAATGATGGCCCAATAAGGTGTGTTTAGGGGAATGAAGGTCAGTTGGGACCAATGAGTCCCAATAAGTTGTGTATATAACCAATAAGTTGTGTTTACGACCAATTATGGCCCAATAAGGTGAGTTTTGTTGGGACCAATGAGTCATAGTAAGGCGTGTATATAACCAATACGTTGTGTTTAGGACCAATGATGGCCTAATAAGGTGTATTTAGTAGACAATGAGGGTCGGTTGGGACCAATAAGTCCCAGTAAGGTGTGTGTATATAACCAATAAGTTGTGTTTAGGCCCAATGATAGCCCAATAAGGTGTGTTTCGGGGCAATGAAGGTCAGTTGGACCAATGAATACTAATAAGGTGTGTATCTAAACAATAAGTTATGTTTACGACAAATTAGGGCCCAATAAGGTGTGTTTAGTTGGGACCAATGAGTCCCACTAAGTTGTGTATATAACCAATACGTTGTGTTTATGACCAATGATGGCCCAATAAGGTGTGTTTAGTAGATAATGAGGGTCGGTTGGGACCAATAAGTCCCAGTAAGGTGTGTATATAACCAATAAGTTGTGTTTAGGACCAATAATGGCACAATAAGGTGTGTTTAGGGGCAATGAGGGTCATTTGGGATTAATGAGTCCCTATAAGGTGTGTGTATGAAACCAGTAAGTTGTGTTTAGGACCAATGATGGCGCAATAAGGTGTGTTTAGGGGTAATGAAGGTCAGTTGGGAACAATGAGTCCCAATAAGGTGTGTGTATTACCAATAAGTTGTGTTTACGACCAATTGTGGCTCAATAAAGTAGTTTAGTTGGGACCAATGTTTCCCACTAAGGTGTGTATATAACCAATACATTGTGTTTATGACCAATGATGGCCCAATAAGTTGTGTTTAGTGGGCAATGAGGGTCGGTTAAGACCAATGTTTCCCACTAAGGTGTGTATATAACCAATACATTGTGTTTATGACCAATGATGGCACAATAAGGTGTGTTTAGTGGGCAATGAGGGTCGGTCGGGACCAATAAGTCCCAGTAACGTGTTTATATAACCAATAATTTGTGTTGAGTACAAATGATGGCCCAATATGGTGTGTCTAGGGGAATGAAGGTCAGTTGGGACCAATGAGTCCCAATAAGGTGTGTATATAACCAATAAGTTGAGTTTACAACCAATTATGGCCCAATAAGGTGAGTTTTATTGGGACCAATGAGTCCCACTAAGGTGTGTATATAACCAATATGTTGTGTTTAGGACCAATAATGGCCTAATAAGGTGTGTTTAGTAGGCAATGAGGGTCAGTTGGGACCAATAAGTCCCAGTAAGGTGTGTATATAACCAATAAGTTGTGTTGAGGACCAATGATGGCCCAATAAGGTGTGTTTAGGGGAATGAAGGTCAGTTGGGACCAATGAGTCCCAATAAGTTGTGTATATAACCAATAAGTTATGTTTACGACCAATTATGGCCCAATAAGGTGTGTTTAGTTGGAACCAATGAGTCCCACTAAGGTGTGTATATAACCAATACGTTGTATTTAGGACCAATGATGGCCCAATAAGGTGTGTTTAGTAGGCAATGATGGTTAGTTGGGACCAATGAGTCCCTATTAGGTGTGTGTATATAACCAATAAGTTGTGTTTTGGACCAATGATGACCTAATAAAATGTGTTTAGGGGAAATGAAGGTCAGTTGGGACCAATGAGTCCCAATAAGGTGTGTATTAACTAATAAGTTGTGTTTACGACCAATTATGGCCCAATAAGGTGTGTTTAGTTGGGACCAATGTTTCCCACTAAGGTGTGTATATAACCAATACGTTGTGTTTATGACCAATGATGGCCCAATAAAGTGTGTTTAGTGGGCAATGAGGGTCGGTTGGGACCAATAAGTCCCGGTAAGGTGTGTATATAAGCAATAAGTTGTGTTGAGGACCAATGATGGCCCAATAAGGTGTGTTTAGGGGAATGAAGGTCAGTTGGGACCAATGAGTCCCAATAAGTTGTGTTTACGACCAATTATGGGCCAATAAGGTGTGTTTAGTTTGCACCAATGAGTCACACTAAGGTGTGTATATAACCAATACGTTGTGTTTAGGACCAATGATGGCCCAATAAGGTGTGTTTAGTAGGCAATGAGGGTTAGTTGTGACCAATGAGTCCCTATAAGGTGTGTGTATATAACCAATAAGTTGTGTTTAGGACCAATGATGGCCCAATAAGGTGTGTTTAGGGGAATGAAGGTCAGTTGGGACCAATGAGTCCCAATAAGTTGTGTATATAACCAATAAGTTGTGTTTACGACCAATTATGGCCCAATAAGGTGAGTTTTGTTGGGACCAATGAGTCATAGTAAGGCGTGTATATAACCAATACGTTGTGTTTAGGACCAATGATGGCCTAATAAGGTGTATTTAGTAGACAATGAGGGTCGGTTGAGACCAATAAGTCCCAGTAAGGTGTGTGTATATAACCAATAAGTTGTGTTTAGGCCCAATGATAGCCCAATAAGGTGTGTTTCGGGGCAATGAAGGTCAGTTGGACCAATGAATACTAATAAGGTGTGTATCTAAACAATAAGTTATGTTTACGACAAATTAGGGCCCAATAAGGTGTGTTTAGTTGGGACCAATGAGTCCCACTAAGTTGTGTATATAACCAATACGTTGTGTTTATGACCAATGATGGCCCAATAAGGTGTGTTTAGTAGATAATGAGGGTCGGTTGGGACCAATAAGTCCCAGTAAGGTGTGTATATAACCAATAAGTTGTGTTTAGGACCAATAATGGCACAATAAGGTGTGTTTAGGGGCAATGAGGGTCATTTGGGATTAATGAGTCCCTATAAGGTGTGTGTATGAAACGAGTAAGTTGTGTTTAGGACCAATGATGGCGCAATAAGGTGTGTTTAGGGGTAATGAAGGTTAGTTGGGAACAATGAGTCCCAATAAGGTGTGTGTATTACCAATAAGTTGTGTTTACGACCAATTGTGGCTCAATAAAGTAGTTTAGTTGGGACCAATGTTTCCCACTAAGGTGTGTATATAACCAATACATTGTGTTTATGACCAATGATGGCCCAATAAGGTATGTTTAGTGGGCAATGACGGTCGGTTGGGACCAATGTTTCCCACTAAGGTGTGTATATAACCAATACGTTGTGTTTATGACCAATGATGGCCCAATAAGGTGTGTTTAGTGGGCAATGGGGGTCACTTGGGACCAATAAGTCCCAGTAAGGTGTGTATATAACCAATAAGTTGTGTTGAGGACCAATGATGGCCCAATAAGGTGTGTTTAGGGGAATGAAGGTCAGTTGGGACCAATGAGTCCCAATAAGTTGTGTATATAACCAATAAGTTGTGTTTAGGACCAATGATAGCCTAATAAGGTGTGTTTCGGGGTAATGAAGGTCAGTTTGGACCAATGAGTCCCAATAAGGTGTCGATCTAAAGAATAAGTTATGTTTACAACAAATTATTGCCCAATAAGGTGTGTTTAGTTGGCACCAATGATTCCCACTAAGTTGTGTATATAACCAATACGTTGTGTTTATGACCAATGATGGCCCAATAAGGTGTGTTTAGTAGATAATGAGGGTCGTTTGGGACCAATAAGTACGAGTAAGGTGTGTATATAACCAATAATTTGTGTTGAGGACTAATGATGGCCCAATAAGGTGTGTTTAGGGGAATGAAAGTCAGTTGGGACCAATGAGTCCCAATAAGGTGTGTATATAACCAATAAGTTGTGTTTACAACAAATTATGGCCCAATAAGGTGACTTTTGTTGGGACCAATGAGTCCCACTAAGGTGTGAATATAACCAATACGTTGTGTTTAGGACCAATAATGGCCTAATAAGGTGTGTTTAGTAGGCAATGAGGGTTAGTTGGGACCAATAAGTCCTAGTAAGGTGTGTATATAACCAATAAGTTGTGTTGAGGACCAACGATGGCCTAATAAGGTGTGTTTAGGGGAATGAAGGTCAGTTGGGACCAATGAGTCCCAATAAGTTGTGCATATAACTAATAAGTTATGTTCACGACCAATTATGGCCCAATAAGGTGTGTTTAGTTGGAACCAATGAGTCCCACTAAGGTGTGTATATAACCAATACGTTGTATTTAGGACCAATGATGGCCCAATAAGGTGTGTTTAGTAGGCAATGAGGGTTATTTAGGACCAATGAGTCCCTATTAGGTGTGTGTATATAACCAATAAGTTGTGTTTAGGACCAATGATGACCCAATAAAGTGTGTTTAGGGGAAATGAAGGTCAGTTGGGACCAATGAGTCCCAATAAGGTGTGTATGTAACTAATAAGTTGTGTTTATGACCAATTATGGCCCAATAAGGTGTGTTTAGTTGGGACCAATGTTTCCCACTAAGGTGTGTATATAACCAATACGTTGTGTTTATGACCAATGATGGCCCAATAAAGTGTGTTTAGTGGGTAATGAGGGTTGGTTGGGACCAATAAGTCCCAGTAAGGTGTGTATATAAGTAATAAGTTGTGTTGAGAACCAATAATGGCCCAATAAGGTGTGTTTAGGGGAATGAAGGTCAAGTTGGGAACAATGAGTCCCAATAAGTTGTGTATATAACCAATAAGTTGTGTTCACGACTAATTATGGGCCAATAAGGTGTGTTTAGTTTGCACCAATGAGTCCCACTAAGGTGTGTATATAACCAATACGTTGTGTTTAGGAGCAATGATGGCCCAATAAGGTGTGTTTAGTAGGCAATGAGGGTTAGTTGTGACCAATGAGTCCCTATAAGGTGTGTGTATATAACCAATAAGTTGTGTTTAGAACCAATGATGGCCCAATAAGGTGTGTTTAGGGGAGTGAAGGTCAGTTGGGACCAATGAGTCCCAATAAGTTGTGTATATAACCAATAAGTTGTGTTTACGACCAATTATGGCCCAATAAGGTGAGTTTTGTTGGGACCAATGAGTCCCACTAAGGTGTGTATATAACCAATACGTTGTGTTTAGGATCAATGATGGCCCAATAAGGTGTGTTTAGTAGGCAATGATTGTCGGTTGGGACCAATAAGTCCCAGTAAGGTGTGTGTATATAACCAATAAGTTGTGTTTAGGACCAATGATAGCCCAATAAGGTGTGTTATCGGGGCAATGAAGGTCCGTTTGGACCAATGAGTCCCAATAAGGTGTGTATCTAAACAATAAGTTTTGTTTACGACAAATTATGGCCCAATAAAGTGGGTTTAGTTGGGACCAATGAGTCCCACTAAGTTGTGTATATAACCAATACGTTGTGTTTATGACCAATGATGGCCCAATAAGGTGTGTTTAGTAGATAAGGAGAGTCGGGTGGGACTAATAAGTCCCAGTAAGGTGTGTATGATAACCAATAAGTTGTGTTTAAGACCAATGATGGCCCAATAAGGTGTGTTTAGGGGAATAAAGGTCAGTTGGGACCAATGAGTCCCAATAAGGTGAGTATATAACCAATAAGTTGTGTTTACGACCAATTATGGCCCAATAAAGTGTGTTTAGTTGGGACCAATGTTTCCCACTAAGGTGTGTATATAACCAATACGTTGTGTTTATGACCAATGATGGCCCAATAAGGTGTGTTTAGTGGGCAATGAGGGTCGGTTGGGACCAATGTTTCCCACTAAGGTGTGTATATAACCAATACGTTGTGGTTATGACCAATGATGGCCCAATAAGGTGTGTTTAGTGGGCAATGGGGGTCGGTTGGGATCAATAAGTCCCAGTAAGGTGTGTGTATAACCAATAAGTTGTGTTGAGGACCAATGATGGCCCAATAAGGTGTTTTTAGGGGAATGAAGGTCAGTTGGGACCAATGAGTCCCACTAAGGTGTGTATATAACCAATACGTTGTGTTGAGGACCAACGATGGCCTAATAAGGTGTGTTTAGGGGAATGAAGGTCAGTTGGGACCAATGAGTCCCAATAAGTTGTGCATATAACTAATAAGTTATGTTCACGACCAATTATGGCCCAATAAGGTGTGTTTAGTTGGAACCAATGAGTCCCACTAAGGTGTGTATATAACCAATACGTTGTATTTAGGACCAATGATGGCCCAATAAGGTGTGTTTAGTAGGCAATGAGGGTTATTTAGGACCAATGAGTCCCTATTAGGTGTGTGTATATAACCAATAAGTTGTGTTTAGGACCAATGATGACCCAATAAAGTGTGTTTAGGGGAAATGAAGGTCAGTTGGGACCAATGAGTCCCAATAAGGTGTGTATGTAACTAATAAGTTGTGTTTATGACCAATTATGGCCCAATAAGGTGTGTTTAGTTGGGACCAATGTTTCCCACTAAGGTGTGTATATAACTAATACGTTGTGTTTATGACCAATGATGGCCCAATAAAGTGTGTTTAGTGGGTAATGAGGGTTGGTTGGGACCAATAAGTCCCAGTAAGGTGTGTATATAAGTAATAAGTTGTGTTGAGAACCAATAATGGCCCAATAAGGTGTGTTTAGGGGAATGAAGGTCAAGTGGGAACAATGAGTCCCAATAAGTTGTGTATATAACCAATAAGTTGTGTTCACGACTAATTATGGGCCAATAAGGTGTGTTTAGTTTGCACCAATGAGTCCCACTAAGGTGTGTATATAACCAATACGTTGTGTTTAGGAGCAATGATGGCCCAATAAGGTGTGTTTAGTAGGCAATGAGGGTTAGTTGTGACCAATGAGTCCCTATAAGGTGTGTGTATATAACCAATAAGTTGTGTTTAGAACCAATGATGGCCCAATAAGGTGTGTTTAGGGGAGTGAAGGTCAGTTGGGACCAATGAGTCCCAATAAGTTGTGTATATAACCAATAAGTTGTGTTTACGACCAATTATGGCCCAATAAGGTGAGTTTTGTTGGGACCAATGAGTCCCACTAAGGTGTGTATATAACCAATACGTTGTGTTTAGGATCAATGATGGCCCAATAAGGTGTGTTTAGTAGGCAATGATTGTCGGTTGGGACCAATAAGTCCCAGTAAGGTGTGTGTATATAACCAATAAGTTGTGTTTAGGACCAATGATAGCCCAATAAGGTGTTTTTCGGGGCAATGAAGGTCCGTTTGGACCAATGAGTCCCAATAAGGTGTGTATCTAAACAATAAGTTCTGTTTACTACAAATTATGGCCCAATAAAGTGGGTTTAGTTGGGACCAATGAGTCCCACTAAGTTGTGTATATAACCAATACGTTGTGTTTATGACCAATGATGGCCCAATAAGGTGTGTTTAGTAGATAAGGAGAGTCGGGTGGGACTAATAAGTCCCAGTAAGGTGTGTATGAAACCAATAAGTTGTGTTTAGGACCAATGATGGCCCAATAAGGTGTGTTTAGGGGAATAAAGGTCAGTTGGGACCAATGAGTCCCAATAAGGTGAGTATATAACCAATAAGTTGTGTTTACGACCAATTATGGCCCAATAAAGTGTGTTTAGTTGGGACCAATGTTTCCCACTAAGGTGTGTATATAACCAATACGTTGTGTTTATGACCAATGATGGCCCAATAAGGTGTGTTTAGTGGGCAATGAGGGTCGGTTGGGACCAATGTTTCCCACTAAGGTGTGTATATAACCAATACGTTGTGGTTATGACCAATGATGGCCCAATAAGGTGTGTTTAGTGGGCAATGGGGGTCGGTTGGGATCAATAAGTCCCAGTAAGGTGTGTGTATAACCAATAAGTTGTGTTGAGGACCAATGATGGCCCAATAAGGTGTTTTTAGGGGAATGAAGGTCAGTTGGGACCAATGAGTCCCACTAAGGTGTGTATATAACCAATACGTTGTGTGTAAGACCAATAATGGCCCAATAAGGTGTGTTTAGTAGGCAATGAGGGTCACTTGGGACCAGTAAGTCCCAGTAAGGTGTGTATATAACCAATAAGTTGTGTTGAGGACCAATGATGGCCCAATAAGGTGTGTTTAGGGGAATGAAGGTCAGTTGGGACCAATGAGTCCCAATAAGTTGTGTATATAACCAATAAGTTGTGTTTAGGACCAATGATAGCCTAATAAGGTGTGTTTCGGGGTAATGAAGGTCAGTTTGGACCAATGAGTCCCAATAAGGTGTGGATCTAAACAATAAGTTATGTTTACAACAAATTATGGCCCAATAAGGTGTGTTTAGTTGGCACCAATGAGTCCCACTAAGTTGTGTATATAACCAATACGTTGTGTTTATGACCAATGATGGCCCAATAAGGTGTGTTTAGTAGATAATGAGGGTCGTTTGGGACCAATAAGTCCGAGTAAGGTGTGTATATAACCAATAATTTGTGTTGAGGACTAATGATGGCCCAATAAGGTGTGTTTAGGGGAATGAAGGTCAGTTGGGACCAATGTGTTCCAATATGGTGTGTATATAACCAATAAGTTGTGTTTACAACAAATTATGGCCCAATAAAGTGAGTTTTGTTGGGACCAATGAGTCCCACTAAGGTGTGAATATAACCAATACATTGTGTTTAGGACCAAAAATGACCTAATAAGGTGTGTTTAGTAGGCAATGAGGGTTAGTTGGGACCAATAAGTCCTAGTAAGGTGTGTATATAACCAATAAGTTGTGTTGAGGACCAACGATGGCCCAATAAGGTGTGTTTAGGGGAATGAAGGTCAGTTGGGAGCAATGAGTCCCAATAAGTTGTGTATATAACTAATAAGTTATGTTCACGACCAATTATGGCCCAATAAGGTGTGTTTAGTTGGAACCAATGAGTCCCACTAAGGTGTGTATATAACCAATACGTTGTATTTAGGACCAATGATGGCCCAATAAGGTGTGTTTAGTAGGCAATGAGGGTTATTTAGGACCAATGAGTCCCTATTAGGTGTGTGTATATAACCAATAAGTTGTGTTTAGGACCAATGATGACCCAATAAAGTGTGTTTAGGGGAAATGAAGGTCAGTTGGGACCAATGAGTCCCAATAAGGTGTGTATATAACTAATAAGTTGTGTTTATGACCAATTATGGCCCAATAAGGTGTGTTTAGTTGGGACCAATGTTTCCCACTAAGGTGTGTATATAACTAATACGTTGTGTTTATGACCAATGATGGCCCAATAAAGTGTGTTTAGTGGGCAATGAGGGTCGGTTGGACCAATAAGTCCCAGTAAGGTGTGTATATAAGTAATAAGTTGTGTTGAGAACCAATAATGGCCCAATAAGGTGTGTTTAGGGGAATGAAGGTCAGTTGGGACCAATGAGTCCCAATAAGTTGTGTATATAACTAATAAGTTATGTTCACGACCAATTATGTCCCAATAAGGTGTGTTTAGTTGGAACCAATGAGTCCCACTAAGGTGTGTATATAACCAATACGTTGTATTTAGGACCAATGATGGCCCAATAAGGTGTGTTTAGTAGGCAATGAGGGTTATTTAGGACCAATGAGTCCCTATTAGGTGTGTGTATATAACCAATAAGTTGTGTTTAGGACCTATGATGGCCCAATAAGGTGTGTTTAGGGGAGTGAAGGTCAGTTGGGACCAATGAGTCCCAATAAGTTGTGTATATAACCAATAAGTTGTGTTTACGACCAATTATGGCTCAATAAGGTGAGTTTTGTTGGGACCAATGAGTCCCACTAAGGTGTGTATATAACCAATAAGTTGTGTTTAGGACCAATGATGGCCCAATAAGGTGTGTTTAGTAGGCAATGATTGTCGGTTGGGACCAATAATTCCCAGTAAGGTGTGTGTATATAACCAATAAGTTGTGTTTAGGACCAATGATAGCCCAATAAGGTGTTTTTCGGGGCAATGAAGGTCCGTTTGGACCAATGAGTCCCAATAAGGTGTGTATCTAAACAATAAGTTCTGTTTACGACAAATTATGGCCCAATAAGGTGTGTTTAGTTGGGACGAATGAGTCCCACTAAGTTGTGTATATAACCAATACGTTGTGTTTATGACCAATGATGGCCCAACACTACTACAAAAACTGGCTTTCTTGACGTGCATTGCGCGTCAAGAAAGGGCCTTCTTGACACGCAAATGCGCGTCAAGGATGCGGGGGTCAAGAAGCTTCTTGACGCGCAAAATGCGTGTCAAGAAGCTCTTGACGCGCGAACGATGACGCGCATTTTATGACGCGCATTGCGTGTCAAGAAATGGTCTTCTTGACACGCAAATGCGCGTCAAGGAAACCGGGGTCAAGAAGCTTCTTGACGCGCAAAATGCGTGTCAAGAAGTTCTTGACGCGCGAACAATGACGCGCATTTTTGCGCGTCAAGAATGTTTTTAAAAAATTAAAAAAAAACATTTGTTTGTAAATCACTAATTTCCACATTAAATGGCAATTAACCTCAATACAAAATACAATACACTTACAACAAAATAATGCATTTTATATATATATATAGTAAGCATTACAAACTTAACATGAGTTTACATAAAAAAATAAACTATGAACTAATTAATACATAATATAAAGACTATACTATCAATACTTTACTAGTTGTTGTTGCTGCTGCTGTCATTAGTTGCACATCTGCAAAAATATAGTTCAAATTCATAAAATGAGATATCACAAGCTAATATTGCTTTGTGTAACTTAATCATTACAAGACTCCAATTATGCATAAACTATTAAAATGACTAAGAGTAAAAAAGGCACCTGTGCTTTTTTATAATGTTGTTTTTGCGAGATCATAATAATCTTTTCAAGTTGAGACTTGAATGTATTATCTTCCATCGGGCCCTGCAATCGTTGAAACAATTGTCTTGCACTTCCCTGCGTGAGATACATCAACAAACAAAACCAACTATCAAGTACAAATCTGTTGGAAATTGGTCCAGAAAATAAATACAGATGAACATGTTTTGCCAATAAAAAATACATGTACAAAATTTAAACAGGCAGACTGCAAAACCAGCATGTCAGGCTAAACTACCTAACCAGGCAGGTTTGTTGTCAGAACATCCTGAAACAAATACAAAGACAAACAAAATTTGTAACAATCAGAGCCAAAACACTGTTTGGACTACTTTTATAATGTTGTTTTTTTGCTGCTATTATATGTAGTTTTTAATACAGTTTTTCTACTGTTTTATGCAGTTTTTGATGCTGCTATATGTAGTGTTTGCTGCTGTTATATGCAGTTTTTATGTTCGAACATCAGAGCCAAAATAGCACGGCTAACTATATCCAATACATAGAGTTTTAGCCCATGTTCCAACAGAATGAACCATCATAAACACACATAGATTTCCAAGGAATCATAAACCAGCCTCTATAATTACTATTAAAGTGCAGAACAATACCTTGAATTCCTCTGCTTCTTTCACCCTCAGGTCAGCAAGTGTACAGCCAGTTTATGCGTGTGTCTCTGTTAGTTGTAGGCCGGAGTTAGCAGTGGGTCTTTCTTACATGCTTCTGATTCTAGAATAAGCCCCTTTGCTTAAGCATCTAATATCATGCTATAACCAATCCTGCAATCCAAAAGTAAACAAAACCATAATCATAACCAAATTCATTTCATCCTTTTTATTACACAATTTCTAATAAGAATCAACAGATAAGACAGTTGTCCTTAAAACTAGAGCAGGGCTCCATCAACAACATTATTGAGATAAACCAAAGGAGTGTTTCCAATCAATTGTAGATATAAACACAGATCTAGTTAATTAAAACTCTAAGACAACATCATTAACAATTTCCAAAAACATATCAGTTGGCAACGAGGAACCAGGAATAATATTAGGAATAGGTTTTTGCAAAAGCTCTGTAGAAATCGTAATTCCAGGAGATTAATAGCAATCAAACCTCCATCAGGTGGGTCAGGTGGCTTCAAATGATGCGATTGAGTATATTTCTCAGACATAGGAGAATTTTTCAACTCACACATAAGAACAATACAACCTGATCGAATGCTTCTTGTTTACAATCAGAGTCGAATGCTTTAATTGATGTTTAGTAAGTCAAATGATGGTCTTATATGGATTTATTCTAAATACTATTGATTAATCTTCCTAATAATTTGTCCTTAATGGCTAAGCTGTATATGCATTCATCAAAATAATTATTCATATGTTATTTTTATGAGAATAACATCGGTTAATAAACTGAAAGAAGCGGTACTCGATGTTGCTTTTAGTCATTTATCTAGATAAGGAGACTGTAGGATTTCATGGTATGCATGTTTTTATTTTATGAACAATCAATATTAATGCTCTACTGCTTTTCCTCATCTTTTCTAAATTTGAGGATCTGCTCTCTTATTATATTGTTGGAGAAATCATCATATGTTGTTTGCATATAAGATATTAGATATTTATATGTTCATATCTACTGTTTAATCAATATCATAATAAACGAAAGCAACTTGAATTGAGATTCATCCAGTTTCAATTTTCTATAGTAACCTACATAACTGTCATCCCTATAATTATTTAGATATTAAATAATAAACATTGAGAAGTAAGAGTTTCTCTAAGCATTGATGTTGGTATTTATTGATCAACTTTAGTTTGATCGCCATACAACCATCTAGACTACTTCAAGGGAAACATTGGGGAAGCACAGTTACAGGCCGGGGTAAGCTTTCTATCGATTACATGTAACAATTGGCCAGTTTATGTGATATTCGTGTACATAGATACATGTATGTATATTTGTGTGTTTTCTAAAAGTCAGTTTATGATGCTTTTAATTTTTTTCCTCTGGTCTGAAATTCATCATTTACATTCTTAATAGATATACTTGTTAGTTCCTGATCGATATGGAAGCTCGGGCAAGAACTTACCAAAGGTAACTTGAAGAAAATACCGATTGGCAAAGTTAGTAAGATCAGGTCGTGGTGCTTAATGTTTACGACTTAAACTCAATCTGTGCTTAATGTTTACGACTTAAACTCATTCTTTTTTTTTGGGGGTTTAGGATGTTTTATATTCTATCGCGAGTGTAAACTAATTGATGGTCAAAGATGATAGAGTTGTTGTCTATGTTTTGGTATGGACAGAGAGAGATCTTATATTAGCATTTGTTTGGCATTAAGCGTCTTGGTATCTATCGCGAGTGTAAACTAATTGATGGTCAAAGATGATAGATTTGTTACATAAAACAAAACCCAACCTGATCTAAAAATGATCAGGTCTCGCTTTTGATCCCTGCTACACAACTTGCTATCTATCCATGTATGGCTTAATTTTTCAGACATGTTACAGCTGTATTTTCAGCCTTGTACGGACATAATTTCAGAGTCTTGTATGGTTGTATTTCTCAGCCTTATACAACTGTATATCAGGCCTGTACAGCCTAAAATACAACTTTGATTCCACTAATCCTAATTTATAATAGTTCATAAAGAAGGCTTCTCTTAACAAAGAAGGCTTCTCCTAAAATACTAATTGGATTCCACTAATCCTAAAATACAACTTCGATTCCGCTAATCCTAATTATAACTTTTCCCTGTACATACATATTTAAGAATTTGGATCTGAGATACTTTGAAGAAGTAAATAATGTTCATAAAGAAGGTTTCTCTTAACAAATTAACCATTTGTAATATAAAAAAAGGTTTTGTCAAATCCAAAGGCAAATCAAACCTAATAACAGGGGAAAAACACTTATAAAATTAAGAAAGAAAATAGGTAACTGGTAGTTGATACTCAGTTCATACTAAGTTAAAGTTGCAACTCCATCAAACACATGAAATTAGAAAAAGGTAAACATGAAAGCATACTATAAAAGAGTAAACATGAAAGCATACTATTGTATTGTATTGGTTGTTGCTCTACTTTTCTTTGATACATTCCTTGTCCAACTTAACAGATTTGAAAAGGTGTAATCCACATGACCGCACCTTCTAACTTGTATCAACATTTATTCTTATTTATTCTTAAGTCTCATGTAAATCTCAGTTAACCAACATGACTTCTTGATAGAACTAAAATCACCAACAAGCCATTCACTATTCGTTCGAAGGAAATTATATATTTGAGTACTAAACCAATTTCTTAAGAAGCGTTTGTGTCATTTGCATCTCAACCCAAAACCCCTTAATCTTTAAGTTATGTCCAAAGCTTCATGTCTTGGTAAAAAAAGTATCTCTTAATGAGATAATTTTACCGAACAACTGATATGCAAGTATATTAGAACAATCAAAAATCACAAAAGGAGACTAATTTTAGATTTAGTGTGTAGAAATAAATAAGATCATTCTTGAAGATATACATTTGACAAACTGTTAGTGATTAATAACGTAATGCAACCTAATAATCTGAGTGTGTAACAAATCCAAACCCTAAGTGTCTATCGCATATAATCAGCAACACTAAAAACTATATTGTTCACAGAGGCAATTCCTCAAACAGCTGAAATGCAAACATACGCTGGTCAAGAGAAACAAGAACAATCAACCAAGTCATATTAAATAGGTGGATTTAGCTCACCGGAGTTTATGTGCGCGGTTGCGCCGACGAAGAAATCATGGCGGCTAGTAATTTCACAGAAACAGGGTTGAAGATGGAACTTGAGGAGCTAATGACATTTGCTAGTCGCTTGAGATGATAGAAGTTAAAAAGTCTATGAAAATCACCGTCAGGAGGTCCGGTAGAAAACTAGGGTTCCGGCAAAGAGGATAGAATTTGTTGCAGGGGGTTGATGGAGAGGCGATGAGGGTGGAGGATTCTGTCGGCGTCGAGGGTGGAGGATTTCGTCGGTGGCGGCGTGGACGAAGTCGTTGCAGGGGTCGGTGGAGAGGTAGCGCACAGAGAAGGGTCGCCGGTGGAGTGAATTTGGGCGAGAGACGTGTTTTTGGAGAGCGGGGAAGAGACGTGTTTTTTGGAGGGGTGAATTTGGGGAAAATCTCGAGGAGACTGAAAATTAGGGCAAAGAATTTGGGGGAATTTTTTGGCAAGGAAAAAATTAAAAAACGACAGGGAATTCTTGACACGCAATTCTGAGGTGTCCTCCGTGCTTTTTTAATTTTTAAATTATGACAGAAATTTATGACGCTAAAAAAAGCGCGTCATCTATCCTTAGGATTTTTCAATTCTTGACAGTTTTTTTATGACACACATTTTTGCGCGTCAAGAAAGTACCGAGTGTCATCGTTCGCGTGTCAAGGAAAGCCCTATTTCTAGTAGTGCAATAAGGTGTGTTTAGTAGATAAGGAGAGTCGGTTGGGACTAATAAGTCCCAGTAAGGTGTGTATGATAACCAATAAGTTGTGTTTAGGACCAATGATGGCCCAATAAAGGTGTGTTTAGGGACAATGAGGGTCAGTTGGGACCAATGAGTCCCAATAAGGTGAGTATATAACCAATAAGTTGTGTTTACGACTAATTATGGCCCAATAAGGTGTGATTTAGTTGGGACCAATGAGTCCCACTAAGGTGTGTATATAACCAATAGTTTGTGTTTAGGACCAATGATGGCCCAATAAGGTGTGTTTAGTAGGGCAATGAGGGTCGGTTGGGACCAATAAGTCCCAGTAAGGTGTGTATATAACCAATAAGTTGTGTTGAGGACCAATGATGGCCCAATAAGGTGTGTTTAGGGGAATGAAGGTCAGTTGGGACCAATGAGTCCCAATAAGTTGTGTATATAACCAATAAGTTATGTTTACGACCAATTATGGCCCAATAAGGTGTGTTTAGTAGGGCATAGGGTGGGACCAATGAGTCCCACTAAGGTGTGTCTTATATAATCAATACGTTGTATTTAGGACCAATGATGGCCCAATAAGGTGTGTTTAGTAGGGCAATGAGGGTTAGTTGGGACCAATGAGTTCCTATTAGGTGTGTGTATATAACCAATAAGTTGTGTTTAGGAACAATGATGACCCAATAAGGTGTGTTTAGGGGCAATGAAGGTCAGTTGGGACCAATGAGTCCCAATAAGGTGTGTATATAACTAATAAGTTGTGTTGAGGACCAATGATGGCCCAATAAGGTGTGTTTAGTAGTTAATGAGGGTCGGTTGGGACCGATAAGTCCCATTAAGGTGTGTATATAACCAATAAGTTGTGTTTAGGACCAATATGGCCATATGGTGTGCTAGCTAATAAGTCCCGCTAGGTGTGTATATAACCAATAAGTTGTGTTTAGGACTAATGATGGCCCAGTAAGGTGTGTTTAGTGGGCAATAAAGGTCAGTTGGGACCAATGAGTCCTAATAAGGTGAGTATATAACCAATAAGTTGTGTTTACGACTAATTATGGCCGAATAAGGTGTGTTTAGTTGAGACCAATGTTTCCCACTAAGGTGTGTATATAACTAATACGTTGTGTTTATGACCAATGATGGCCCAATAAGGTGTGTTTAGTAGGGCAATGGGGATCGGTTGGGACCAATAAGTCCCAGTAAGGTGTGCTTATATAACCAATAATTTGTGTTGAGGACCAATGATGGCCCAATAAGGTGTGTTTAGGGGCAATGAAGGTCAGTTGGGACCAATGAGTCCTAATAAAGTTGTGTATATAACAAATAAGTTATGTTTACGACCATTTATGGCCCAATAAGGTGTGTTTAGTTTGGACCAATGAGTCCCACTAAGGTGTGTATATAATCAATACGTTGTATTTAGGACCAATGATGGCACTAATAAGGTGTGTTTAGTAGGACAATGAGGGTTAGTTGGGACCAATGAGTCCCTATTAAGGTGTGTGTATATAACCAATAAGTTGTGTTTAGGAACAATGATGACCCAATAAGGTGTGTTTAGGGGCAATGAAGGTCAGTTGGGACCAATGAGTCCCAATAAGGTGTGTATATAACTAATAAGTTGTGTTGAGGACCAATGATGGCCCAATAAGGTGTGTTTAGTAGTTAATGAGGGTCGGTTGGGACCGATAATTCCCATTAAGGTGTGTATATAACCAATAAGTTGTGTTTAGGACCAATAATGGCACAATAAGGTGTGTGTATGAAACCAATAAGTTGTGTTTAGGACTAATGATGGCCCAGTAAGGTGTGTTTAGGGGCAATAAAGGTCAGTTGGGACCAATGAGTCCCAATAAGGTGAGTATATAACCAATAAGTTGTGTTTACGACTAATTATGGCCGAATAAGGTGTGTTTAGTTGAGACCAATGTTTCCCACTAAGGTGTGTATATAACTAATACGTTGTGTTTATGACCAATGATGGCCCAATAAGGTGTGTTTAGTGGGCAATGAGGGTCGGTTGGGACCAATAAGTCCCAGTAAGGTGTGTATATAACCAATACGTTGTGTTGAGGACCAATGATGGCCCAATAAGGTGTGTTTAGGGGAATGAAGGTCAGTTGGGACCAATGAGTCCCAATAAGGTGTGTATATAACCAATAAGTTGTGTTTACGACCAATTATGGCCCAATAAGGTGTGTTTAGTGGGTAATGAGGGTTGGTTGGGACCAATAAGTCCTGGTAAGGTGTGTATATAAGTAATAAGTTGTGTTGAGAACCAATAATGGCCCAATAAGGTGTGTTTAGGGGCAATGAAGGTCAAGTGGGAACAATGAGTCCCAATAAGTTGTGTATATAACCAATAAGTTGTGTTCACGACTAATTATGGGCCAATAAGGTGTGTTTAGTTTGCACCAATGAGTCCCACTAAGGTGTGTATATAACCAATACGTTGTGTTTAGGACCAATGATGGCCCAATAAGGTGTGTTTAGTAGGCAATGAGGGTTAGTTGTGACCAATGAGTCCCTATAAGGTGTGTGTATATAACCAATAAGTTGTGTTTAGAACCAATGATGGCCCAATAAGGTGTGTTTAGGGGAGTGAAGGTCAGTTGGGACCAATGAGTCCCAATAAGTTGTGTATATAACCAATAAGTTGTGTTTACGACCAATTATGGCCCAATAAGGTGAGTTTTGTTGGGACCAATGAGTCCCACTAAGGTGTGTATATAACCAATACGTTGTGTTTAGGATCAATGATGGCCCAATAAGGTGTGTTTAGTAGGCAATGATTGTCGGTTGGGACCAATAAGTCCCAGTAAGGTGTGTGTATATAACCAATAAGTTGTGTTTAGGACCAATGATAGCCCAATAAGGTGTTTTTCGGGGCAATGAAGGTCCGTTTGGACCAATGAGTCCCAATAAGGTGTGTATCTAAACAATAAGTTCTGTTTACGACAAATTATGGCCCAATAAAGTGGGTTTAGTTGGGACCAATGAGTCCCACTAAGTTGTGTATATAACCAATACGTTGTGTTTATGACCAATGATGGCCCAATAAGGTGTGTTTAGTAGATAAGGAGAGTCGGGTGGGACTAATAAGTCCCAGTAAGGTGTGTATGATAACCAATAAGTTGTGTTTAGGACCAATGATGGCCCAATAAGGTGTGTTTAGGGGCAATAAAGGTCAGTTGGGACCAATGAGTCCCAATAAGGTGAGTATATAACCAATAAGTTGTGTTTACGACCAATTATGGCCCAATAAAGTGTGTTTAGTTGGGACCAATGTTTCCCACTAAGGTGTGTATATAACCAATACGTTGTGTTTATGACCAATGATGGCCCAATAAGGTGTGTTTAGTGGGCAATGAGGGTCGGTTGGGACCAATGTTTCCCACTAAGGTGTGTATATAACCAATACGTTGTGGTTATGACCAATGATGGCCCAATAAGGTGTGTTTAGTGGGCAATGGGGGTCGGTTGGGATCAATAAGTCCCAGTAAGGTGTGTGTATAACCAATAAGTTGTGTTGAGGACCAATGATGGCCCAATAAGGTGTTTTTAGGGGAATGAAGGTCAGTTGGGACCAATGAGTCCCACTAAGTTGTGTATATAACCAATAAGTTGTGTTTAGGACCAATGATAGCCTAATAAGGTGTGTTTCGGGGTAATGAAGGTCAGTTTGGACCAATGAGTCCCAATAAGGTGTGGATCTAAACAATAAGTTATGTTTACAACAAATTATGGCCCAATAAGGTGTGTTTAGTTGGCACCAATGAGTCCCACTAAGTTGTGTATATAACCAATACGTTGTGTTTATGACCAATGATGGCCCAATAAGGTGTGTTTAGTAGATAATGAGGGTCGTTTGGGACCAATAAGTCCGAGTAAGGTGTGTATATAACCAATAATTTGTGTTGAGGACTAATGATGGCCCAATAAGGTGTGTTTAGGGGAATGAAGGTCAGTTGGGACCAATGTGTTCCAATATGGTGTGTATATAACCAATAAGTTGTGTTTACAACAAATTATGACCCAATAAAGTGAGTTTTGTTGGGACCAATGAGTCCCACTAAGGTGTGAATATAACCAATACGTTGTGTTTAGGACCAAAAATGACCTAATAAGGTGTGTTTAGTAGGCAATGAGGGTTAGTTGGGACCAATAAGTCCTAGTAAGGTGTGTATATAACCAATAAGTTGTGTTGAGGACCAACGATGGCCCAATAAGGTGTGTTTAGGGGAATGAAGGTCAGTTGGGAGCAATGAGTCCCAATAAGTTGTGTATATAACTAATAAGTTATGTTCACGACCAATTATGGCCCAATAAGGTGTGTTTAGTTGGAACCAATGAGTCCCACTAAGGTGTGTATATAACCAATACGTTGTATTTAGGACCAATGATGGCCCAATAAGGTGTGTTTAGTAGGCAATGAGGGTTATTTAGGACCAATGAGTCCCTATTAGGTGTGTCTATATAACCAATAAGTTGTGTTTAGGACCAATGATGACCCAATAAAGTGTGTTTAGGGGAAATGAAGGTCAGTTGGGACCAATGAGTCCCAATAAGGTGTGTATATAACTAATAAGTTGTGTTTATGACCAATTATGGCCCAATAAGGTGTGTTTAGTTGGGACCAATGTTTCCCACTAAGGTGTGTATATAACTAATACGTTGTGTTTATGACCAATGATGGCCCAATAAAGTGTGTTTAGTGGGCAATGAGGGTCGGTTGGACCAATAAGTCCCAGTAAGGTGTGTATATAAGTAATAAGTTGTGTTGAGAACCAATAATGGCCCAATAAGGTGTGTTTAGGGGAATGAAGGTCAGTTGGGACCAATGAGTCCCAATAAGTTGTGTATATAACTAATAAGTTATGTTCACGACCAATTATGTCCCAATAAGGTGTGTTTAGTTGGAACCAATGAGTCCCACTAAGGTGTGTATATAACCAATACGTTGTATTTAGGACCAATGATGGCCCAATAAGGTGTGTTTAGTAGGCAATGAGGGTTATTTAGGACCAATGAGTCCCTATTAGGTGTGTGTATATAACCAATAAGTTGTGTTTAGGACCAATGATGGCCCAATAAGGTGTGTTTAGGGGAGTGAAGGTCAGTTGGGACCAATGAGTCCCAATAAGTTGTGTATATAACCAATAAGTTGTGTTTACGACCAATTATGGCTCAATAAGGTGAGTTTTGTTGGGACCAATGAGTCCCACTAAGGTGTGTATATAACCAATAAGTTGTGTTTAGGACCAATGATGGCCCAATAAGGTGTGTTTAGTAGGCAATGATTGTCGGTTGGGACCAATAATTCCCAGTAAGGTGTGTGTATATAACCAATAAGTTGTGTTTAGGACCAATGATAACCCAATAAGGTGTATCTAAACAATAAGTTCTGTTTACGACAAATTATGGCCCAATAAGGTGTGTTTAGTTGGGACGAATGAGTCCCACTAAGTTGTGTATATAACCAATACGTTGTGTTTATGACCAATGATGGCCCAATAAGGTGTGTTTAGTAGATAAGGAGAGTCGGTTGGGACTAATAAGTCCCAGTAAGGTGTGTATGAAACCAATAAGTTGTGTTTAGGACCAATGATGGCCCAAAAAGGTGTGTTTAGGGGAATAAAGGTCAGTTGGGACCAATGAGTCCCAATAAGGTGAGTATATAACCAATAAGTTGTGTTTACGACTAATTATGGCCCAATAAGGTGAGATTTATTGGGACCAATGAGTCCCACTAAGGTGTGTATATAACCAATAGTTTGTGTTTAAGACCAATGATGGCCCAATAAGGTGTATTTAGTAGGCAATGAGGGTCGGTTGGGACCAATAAGTCCCAGTAAGGTGTGTATATAACCAATAAGTTGTGTTGAGGACCAATGATGGCCCAATAAGGTGTGTTTAGGGGAATGAAGGTCAGTTGGGACCAATGAGTCCCAATAAGTTGTGTATATAACCAATAAGTTATGTTTACGACCAATTATGGCCCAATAAGGTGTGTTTAGTTTGGACCAATGAGTCCCACTAAGGTGTGTATATAATCAATACGTTGTATTTAGGACCAATGATGGCCTAATAAGGTGTGTTTAGTAGGCAATGAGGGTTAGTTGGGACCAATGAGTCCCTATTAGGTGTGTGTATATAACCAATAAGTTGTGTTTAGGAACAATGATGACCCAATAAGGTGTGTTTAGGGGCAATGAAGGTCAGTTGGGACCAATGAGTCCCAATAAGGTGTGTATATAACTAATAAGTTGTGTTGAGGACCAATGATGGCCCAATAAGGTGTGTTTAGTAGTTAATGAGGGTCGGTTGGGACCGATAAGTCCCATTAAGGTGTGTATATAACCAATAAGTTGTGTTTAGGACCTATAATGGCACAATAAGGTGTGTGTATGAAACCAATAAGTTGTGTTTAGGACTAATGATGGCCCAGTAAGGTGTGTTTAGGGGCAATAAAGGTCAGTTGGGACCAATGAGTCCCAATAAGGTGAGTATATAACCAATAAGTTGTGTTTACGACTAATTATGGCCGAATAAGGTGTGTTTAGTTGAGACCAATGTTTCCCACTAAGGTGTGTATATAACTAATACGTTGTGTTTATGACCAATGATGGCCCAATAAGGTGTGTTTAGTGGGCAATGAGGGTCGGTTGGGACCAATAAGTCCCAGTAAGGTGTGTATATAACCAATACGTTGTGTTGAGGACCAATGATGGCCCAATAAGGTGTGTTTAGGGGAATGAAGGTCAGTTGGGACCAATGAGTCCCAATAAGGTGTGTATATAACCAATAAGTTGTGTTTACGACCAATTATGGCCCAATAAGGTGAGTTATGTTGGGACCAATAAGTCCCAATAAGGTGTGTATATAACCAATAAGTTGTGTTGAGGATCAATGATGGCCTAATAAAGTGTGTTTAGGGGAATGAAGGTCAGTTGGGACCAATGAGTCACAATAAGGTGTGAATATAACCAATAAGTTATGTTTACGACCAATTATGGCCCAATAAGGTGTGTTTAGTAGGCAATGAGGCTTAGTTGGGACCAATGAGTCCCTATTAGGTGTGTGTATATAACCAATAAGTTGTGTTTAGGACCAATGATGACCCAATAAGGTGTGTTTAGGGGCAATGAAGGTCAGTTGGGACCAATGAGTCCCAATAAGGTGTGTATATAACCAATAAGTTATGTTTACAACAAATTATGGCCCAATAAGGTGTGTTTAGTTGGGATCAATGAGTCCCACTAAGGTGTGTATATAACCAATACGTTGTGTTTGTGACCAATGATGGCCCAATAAGGTGTGTTTAGTAGGTAATGAGGGTCGGTTGGGACCAATAAATCCCAGTAAGGTGTGTATATAACCAATAAGATGTGTTTAGGACCAATAATGGCACTATAAGGTGTGTGTATGAAACCAATAAGTTGTGTTTAGGACCAATGTTGGCCCAGTAAGGTGTGTTTAGGGGCAATGAATGTCAGTTGGGACCAATGAGTCCCAATAAGGTGAGTATATAACCAATAAGTTGTGTTTACGACTAATTATGGCCCAATACCGTGTGTTTAGTTGGGACCAATGTTTCCCACTAAGGTGTGTATATAACCAATACGTTGTGTTTATGACCAATGATGGCCAAATAAGGTGTGTTTAGTGGGCAATGGGGATCGGTTGGGACCAATAAGTCCCAGTAAGGTGTGTATATAACCAATAATTTGTGTTGAGGACCAATGATGGCCCAATAAGGTGTGTTTAGGGGAATGAAGGTCAGTTGGGACCAATGAGTCCTAAAAAGTTGTGTATATAACCAATAAGTTATGTTTAAGACCATTTATTGCCCAATAAGGTGTGTTTAGTTTGGACCAATGAGTCCCACTAAGGTGTGTATATAATCAATACGTTGTATTTAGGACCAATGATGGCCTAATAAGGTGTGTTTAGTAGGCAATGAGGGTTAGTTGGGACCAATGAGTCCCTATTAGGTGTGTGTATATAACCAATAAGTTGTGTTTAGGAACAATGATGACCCAATAAGGTGTGTTTAGGGGCAATGAAGGTCAGTTGGGACCAATGAGTCCCAATAAGGTGTGTATATAACTAATAAGTTGTGTTAAGGACCAATGATGGCCCAATAAGGTGTGTTTAGTAGTTAATGAGGGTCGGTTGGGACCGATAAGTCCCATTAAGGTGTGTATATAACCAATAAGTTGTGTTTAGGACCTATAATGGCACAATAAGGTGTGTGTATGAAACCAATAAGTTGTGTTTAGGACTAATGATGGCCCAGTAAGGTGTGTTTAGGGGCAATAAAGGTCAGTTGGGACCAATGAGTCCCAATAAGGTGAGTATATAACCAATAAGTTGTGTTTACGACTAATTATGGCCGAATAAGGTGTGTTTAGTTGAGACCAATGTTTCCCACTAAGGTGTGTATATAACTAATACGTTGTGTTTATGACCAATGATGGCCTAATAAGGTGTGTTTAGTGGGCAATGAGGGTCGGTTGTGACCAATAAGTCCCAGTAAGGTGTGTATATAACCAATACGTTGTGTTGAGGACCAATGATGGCCTAATAAGGTGTGTTTAGGGGAATGAAGGTCAGTTGGGACCAATGAGTCCCAATAAGGTGTGTATATAACCAATAAGTTGTGTTTACGACCAATTATGGCCCAATAAGGTGAGTTATGTTGGGACCAATAAGTCCCAATAAGGTGTGTATATAACCAATAAGTTGTGTTGAGGATCAATGATGGCCTAATAAAGTGTGTTTAGGGGAATGAAGGTCAGTTGGGACCAATGAGTCACAATAAGGTGTGAATATAACCAATAAGTTATGTTTACGACCAATTATGGCCCAATAAGGTGTGTTTAGTAGGCAATGAGGCTTAGTTGGGACCAATGAGTCCCTATTAGGTGTGTGTATATAACCAATAAGTTGTGTTTAGGACCAATGATGACCCAATAAGGTGTGTTTAGGGGCAATGAAGGTCAGTTGGGACCAATGAGTCCCAATAAGGTGTGTATATAACCAATAAGTTATGTTTACAACAAATTATGGCCCAATAAGGTGTGTTTAGTTGGGATCAATGAGTCCCACTAAGGTGTGTATATAACCAATACGTTGTGTTTGTGACCAATGATGGCCCAATAAGGTGTGTTTAGTAGGTAATGAGGGTCGGTTGGGACCAATAAATCCCAGTAAGGTGTGTATATAACCAATAAGATGTGTTTAGGACCAATAATGGCACTATAAGGTGTGTGTATGAAACCAATAAGTTGTGTTTAGGACCAATGATGGCCCAGTAAGGTGTGTTTAGGGGCAATGAATGTCAGTTGGGACCAATGAGTCCCAATAAGGTGAGTATATAACCAATAAGTTGTGTTTACGACTAATTATGGCCCAATACCGTGTGTTTAGTTGGGACCAATGTTTCCCACTAAGGTGTGTATATAACCAATACGTTGTGTTTATGACCAATGATGGCCAAATAAGGTGTGTTTAGTGGGCAATGGGGATCGGTTGGGACCAATAAGTCCCAGTAAGGTGTGTATATAACCAATAATTTGTGTTGAGGACCAATGATGGCCCAATAAGGTGTGTTTAGGGGAATGAAGGTCAGTTGGGACCAATGAGTCCTAAAAAGTTGTGTATATAACCAATAAGTTATGTTTAAGACCATTTATGGCCCAATAAGGTGTGTTTAGTTTGGACCAATGAGTCCCACTAAGGTGTGTATATAATCAATACGTTGTATTTAGGACCAATGATGGCCTAATAAGGTGTGTTTAGTAGGCAATGAGGGTTAGTTGGGACCAATGAGTCCCTATTAGGTGTGTGTATATAACCAATAAGTTGTGTTTAGGAACAATGATGACCCAATAAGGTGTGTTTAGGGGCAATGAAGGTCAGCTGGGACCAATGAGTCCCAATAAGGTGTGTATATAACTAATAAGTTGTGTTGAGGACCAATGATGGCCCAATAAGGTGTGTTTAGTAGTTAATGAGGGTCGGTTGGGACCGATAATTCCCATTAAGGTGTGTATATAACCAATAAGTTGTGTTTAGGACCAATAATGGCACAATAAGGTGTGTGTATGAAACCAATAAGTTGTGTTTAGGACTAATGATGGCCCAGTAAGGTGTGTTTAGGGGCAATAAAGGTCAGTTGGGACCAATGAGTCCCAATAAGGTGAGTATATAACCAATAAGTTGTGTTTACGACTAATTATGGCCGAATAAGGTGTGTTTAGTTGAGACCAATGTTTCCCACTAAGGTGTGTATATAACTAATACGTTGTGTTTATGACCAATGATGGCCCAATAAGGTGTGTTTAGTGGGCAATGAGGGTCGGTTGGGACCAATAAGTCCCAGTAAGGTGTGTATATAACCAATACGTTGTGTTGAGGACCAATGATGGCCCAATAAGGTGTGTTTAGGGGAATGAAGGTCAGTTGGGACCAATGAGTCCCAATAAGGTGTGTATATAACCAATAAGTTGTGTTTACGACCAATTATGGCCCAATAAGGTGAGTTATGTTGGGACCAATAAGTCCCAATAAGGTGTGTATATAACCAATAAGTTGTGTTGAGGATCAATGATGGCCCAAGAAAGTGTGTTTACGGAATGAAGGTCAGTTGGGACCAATGAGTCACAATAAGGTGTGAATATAACCAATAAGTTATGTTTACGACCAATTATGGCCCAATAAGGTGTGTTTAGTAGGCAATGAGGCTTAGTTGGGACCAATGAGTCCCTATTAGGTGTGTGTATATAACCAATAAGTTGTGTTTAGGACTAATGATGACCCAATAAGGTGTGTTTAGGGGCAATGAAGGTCAGTTGGGACCAATGAGTCCCAATAAGGTGTGTATATAACCAATAAGTTATGTTTACAACTAATTATGGCCCAATAAGGTGTGTTTAGTTGGGATCAATGAGTCCCACTAAGGTGTGTATATAACCAATACGTTGTGTTTGTGACCAATGATGGCCCAATAAGGTGTGTTTAGTAGGTAATGAGGGTCGGTTGGGACCAATAAATCCCAGTAAGGTGTGTATATAACCAATAAGATGTGTTTAGGACCAATAATGGCACTATAAGGTGTGTGTATGAAACCAATAAGTTGTGTTTAGGACCAATGATGGCCCAGTAAAGTGTGTTTAGGGGCAATGAATGTCAGTTGGGACCAATGAGTCCCAATAAGGTGGGTATATAACCAATAAGTTGTGTTTACGACTAATTATGGCCCAATACCGTGTGTTTAGTTGGGACCAATGTTTCCCACTAAGGTGTGTATCTAACCAATATGTTGTGTTTATGACCAATGATGGCCCAATAAGGTGTGTTTAGTGGGCAATGGGGATCGGTTGGGACCAATAAGTCCCAGTAAGGTGTGTATATAACCAATAATTTGTGTTAAGGACCAATGATGGCCCAATAAGGTGTGTTTATGGGAATGAAGGTCAGTTGGGACCAATGAGTCCCAATAAGGTGTGTATATAACTAATAAGTTGTGTTTACAACCAATTATGGCCCAATAAGGTGAGTTATGTTGGGACCAATGAGTCCCACTAAGGTGTGTATATAACCAATACGTTGTGTTTAGGACCAATAATGGCCTAATAAGGTGTGTTTAGTAGGAAATGAGGGTCAGTTGGGACCAATAAGTCCCAATAAGGTGTGTATATAACCAATAAGTTGTGTTGAGGATCAATGATGGCCTAATAAGGTGTGTTTAGGGGAATGAAGGTCAGTTGGTACCAATGAGTCCCAATAAGTTGTGTATATAACCAATAAGTTATGTTTACGACCAATTATGGCCCAATAAGGTGTGTTTAGTTGGGACCAATGAGTCCCACTAAGGTGTGTATATAACCAATACGTTGTATTTAGGACCAATGATGGCCCAATAAGGTGTGTTTAGTAGGCAATGAGGGTTAGTTGGGACCAATGAGTCCCTATTAGGTGTGTGTATATAACCAATAAGTTGTGTTAATGACCAATGATGACCCAATAAGGTGTGTTTAGGGGAAATGAAGGTCAGTTGGGACCAATGAGTCCCAATAAGGTGTGTATATAACTAATAAGTTGTGTTGAGGACCAATGATGGCCCAATAAGGTGTGTTTAGTAGTTAATGAGGGTCGGTTGGGACCGATAAGTCCCATTAAGGTGTGTATATAACCAATAAGTTGTGTTTAGGACCAATAATGGCACAATAAGGTGTGTGTATGAAACCAATAAGTTGTGTTTAGGACTAATGATGGCCCAGTAAGGTGTGTTTAGGGGCAATAAAGGTCAGTTGGGACCAATGAGTCCCAATAAGGTGAGTATATAACCAATAAGTTGTGTTTACGACTAATTATGGCCGAATAAGGTGTGTTTAGTTGAGACCAATGTTTCCCACTAAGGTGTGTATATAACTAATACGTTGTGTTTATGACCAATGATGGCCCAATAAGGTGTGTTTAGTGGGCAATGGGGATCGGTTGGGACCAATAAGTCCCAGTAAGGTGTGTATATAACCAATAATTTGTGTTGAGGACCAATGATGGCCCAATAAGGTGTGTTTAGGGGAATGAAGGTCAGTTGGGACCAATGAGTCCTAATAAGTTGTGTATATAACCAATAAGTTATGTTTACGACCATTTATGGCCCAATAAGGTGTGTTTAGTTTGGACCAATGAGTCCCACTAAGGTGTGTATATAATCAATACGTTGTATTTGGGACCAATGATGGCCTAATAAGGTGTGTTTAGTAGGCAATGAGGGTTAGTTGGGACCAATGAGTCCCTATTAGGTGTGTGTATATAACCAAAAAGTTGTGTTTAGGAACAATGATGACCCAATAAGGTGTGTTTAGGGGCAATGAAGGTCAGTTGGGACCAATGAGTCCCAATAAGGTGTGTATATAACTAATAAGTTGTGTTGAGGACCAATGATGGCCCAATAAGGTGTGTTTAGTAGTTAATGAGGGTCGGTTGGGACCGATAATTCCCATTAAGGTGTGTATATAACCAATAAGTTGTGTTTAGGACCAATAATGGCACAATAAGGTGTGTGTATGAAACCAATAAGTTGTGTTTAGGACTAATGATGGCCCAGTAAGGTGTGTTTAGGGGCAATAAAGGTCAGTTGGGACCAATGAGTCCCAATAAGGTGAGTATATAACCAATAAGTTGTGTTTACGACTAATTATGGCCGAATAAGGTGTGTTTAGTTGAGACCAATGTTTCCCACTAAGGTGTGTATATAACTAATACGTTGTGTTTATGACCAATGATGGCCCAATAAGGTGTGTTTAGTGGGCAATGAGGGTCGGTTGGGACCAATAAGTCCCAGTAAGGTGTGTATATAACCAATACGTTGTGTTGAGGACCAATGATGGCCCAATAAGGTGTGTTTAGGGGAATGAAGGTCAGTTGGGACCAATGAGTCCCAATAAGGTGTGTATATAACCAATAAGTTGTGTTTACGACCAATTATGGCCCAATAAGGTGAGTTATGTTGGGACCAATAAGTCCCAATAAGGTGTGTATATAACCAATAAGTTGTGTTGAGGATCAATGATGGCCCAAGAAAGTGTGTTTACGGAATGAAGGTCAGTTGGGACCAATGAGTCACAATAAGGTGTGAATATAACCAATAAGTTATGTTTACGACCAATTATGGCCCAATAAGGTGTGTTTAGTAGGCAATGAGGCTTAGTTGGGACCAATGAGTCCCTATTAGGTGTGTGTATATAACCAATAAGTTGTGTTTAGGACTAATGATGACCCAATAAGGTGTGTTTAGGGGCAATGAAGGTCAGTTGGGACCAATGAGTCCCAATAAGGTGTGTATATAACCAATAAGTTATGTTTACAACTAATTATGGCCCAATAAGGTGTGTTTAGTTGGGATCAATGAGTCCCACTAAGGTGTGTATATAACCAATACGTTGTGTTTGTGACCAATGATGGCCCAATAAGGTGTGTTTAGTAGGTAATGAGGGTCGGTTGGGACCAATAAATCCCAGTAAGGTGTGTATATAACCAATAAGATGTGTTTAGGACCAATAATGGCACTATAAGGTGTGTGTATGAAACCAATAAGTTGTGTTTAGGACCAATGATGGCCCAGTAAAGTGTGTTTAGGGGCAATGAATGTCAGTTGGGACCAATGAGTCCCAATAAGGTGGGTATATAACCAATAAGTTGTGTTTACGACTAATTATGGCCCAATACCGTGTGTTTAGTTGGGACCAATGTTTCCCACTAAGGTGTGTATCTAACCAATATGTTGTGTTTATGACCAATGATGGCCCAATAAGGTGTGTTTAGTGGGCAATGGGGATCGGTTGGGACCAATAAGTCCCAGTAAGGTGTGTATATAACCAATAATTTGTGTTAAGGACCAATGATGGCCCAATAAGGTGTGTTTATGGGAATGAAGGTCAGTTGGGACCAATGAGTCCCAATAAGGTGTGTATATAACTAATAAGTTGTGTTTACAACCAATTATGGCCCAATAAGGTGAGTTATGTTGGGACCAATGAGTCCCACTAAGGTGTGTATATAACCAATACGTTGTGTTTAGGACCAATAATGGCCTAATAAGGTGTGTTTAGTAGGAAATGAGGGTCAGTTGGGACCAATAAGTCCCAATAAGGTGTGTATATAACCAATAAGTTGTGTTGAGGATCAATGATGGCCTAATAAGGTGTGTTTAGGGGAATGAAGGTCAGTTGGTACCAATGAGTCCCAATAAGTTGTGTATATAACCAATAAGTTATGTTTACGACCAATTATGGCCCAATAAGGTGTGTTTAGTTGGGACCAATGAGTCCCACTAAGGTGTGTATATAACCAATACGTTGTATTTAGGACCAATGATGGCCCAATAAGGTGTGTTTAGTAGGCAATGAGGGTTAGTTGGGACCAATGAGTCCCTATTAGGTGTGTGTATATAACCAATAAGTTGTGTTAATGACCAATGATGACCCAATAAGGTGTGTTTAGGGGAAATGAAGGTCAGTTGGGACCAATGAGTCCCAATAAGGTGTGTATATAACTAATAAGTTGTGTTGAGGACCAATGATGGCCCAATAAGGTGTGTTTAGTAGTTAATGAGGGTCGGTTGGGACCGATAAGTCCCATTAAGGTGTGTATATAACCAATAAGTTGTGTTTAGGACCAATAATGGCACAATAAGGTGTGTGTATGAAACCAATAAGTTGTGTTTAGGACTAATGATGGCCCAGTAAGGTGTGTTTAGGGGCAATAAAGGTCAGTTGGGACCAATGAGTCCCAATAAGGTGAGTATATAACCAATAAGTTGTGTTTACGACTAATTATGGCCGAATAAGGTGTGTTTAGTTGAGACCAATGTTTCCCACTAAGGTGTGTATATAACTAATACGTTGTGTTTATGACCAATGATGGCCCAATAAGGTGTGTTTAGTGGGCAATGGGGATCGGTTGGGACCAATAAGTCCCAGTAAGGTGTGTATATAACCAATAATTTGTGTTGAGGACCAATGATGGCCCAATAAGGTGTGTTTAGGGGAATGAAGGTCAGTTGGGACCAATGAGTCCTAATAAGTTGTGTATATAACCAATAAGTTATGTTTACGACCATTTATGGCCCAATAAGGTGTGTTTAGTTTGGACCAATGAGTCCCACTAAGGTGTGTATATAATCAATACGTTGTATTTGGGACCAATGATGGCCTAATAAGGTGTGTTTAGTAGGCAATGAGGGTTAGTTGGGACCAATGAGTCCCTATTAGGTGTGTGTATATAACCAAAAAGTTGTGTTTAGGAACAATGATGACCCAATAAGGTGTGTTTAGGGGCAATGAAGGTCAGTTGGGACCAATGAGTCCCAATAAGGTGTGTATATAACTAATAAGTTGTGTTGAGGACCAATGATGGCCCAATAAGGTGTGTTTAGTAGTTAATGAGGGTCGGTTGGGACCGATAATTCCCATTAAGGTGTGTATATAACCAATAAGTTGTGTTTAGGACCAATAATGGCACAATAAGGTGTGTGTATGAAACCAATAAGTTGTGTTTAGGACTAATGATGGCCCAGTAAGGTGTGTTTAGGGGCAATAAAGGTCAGTTGGGACCAATGAGTCCCAATAAGGTGAGTATATAACCAATAAGTTGTGTTTACGACTAATTATGGCCGAATAAGGTGTGTTTAGTTGAGACCAATGTTTCCCACTAAGGTGTATATATAACTAATACGTTGTGTTTATGACCAATGATGGCCCAATAAGGTGTGTTTAGTGGGCAATGAGGGTCGGTTGGGACCAATAAGTCCCAGTAAGGTGTGTATATAACCAATACGTTGTGTTGAGGACCAATGATGGCCCAATAAGGTGTGTTTAGGGGAATGAAGGTCAGTTGGGACCAATGAGTCCCAATAAGGTGTGTATATAACCAATAAGTTGTGTTTACGACCAATTATGGCCCAATAAGGTGAGTTATGTTGGGACCAATAAGTCCCAATAAGGTGTGTATATAACCAATAAGTTGTGTTGAGGATCAATGATGGCCCAAGAAAGTGTGTTTAGGGAATGAAGGTCAGTTGGGACCAATGAGTCACAATAAGGTGTGAATATAACCAATAAGTTATGTTTACGACCAATTATGGCCCAATAAGGTGTGTTTAGTAGGCAATGAGGCTTAGTTGGGACCAATGAGTCCCTATTAGGTGTGTGTATATAACCAATAAGTTGTGTTTAGGACCAATGATGACCCAATAAGGTGTGTTTAGGGGCAATGAAGGTCAGTTGGGCACCAATGACTCCCAATAAGGTGTGTATATAACCAATAAGTTATGTTTACAACAAATTATGGCCCAATAAGGTGTGTTTAGTTGGGATCAATGAGTCCCACTAAGGTGTGTATATAACCAATACGTTGTGTTTAGTGACCAATGATGGCCCAATAAGGTGTGTTTACTAGGTAATGAGGGTCGGTTGGGACCAATAAATCCCAGTAAAGTGTGTATATAACCAATAAGATGTGTTTAGGACCAATAATGGCACTATAAGTTGTGTGTATGAAACCAATAAGTTGTGTTTAGGACCAATGATGGCCCAGTAAGGTGTGTTTAGGGGCAATGAATGTCAGTTGGGACCAATGAGTCCCAATAAGGTGGGTATATAACCAATAAGTTGTGTTTACGACTAATTATGGCCCAATACCGTGTGTTTAGTTGGGACCAATGTTTCCCACTAAGGTGTGTATATAACCAATATGTTGTGTTTATGACCAATGATGGCCCAATAAGGTGTGTTTAGTGGGCAATGGGGATCGGTTGGGACCAATAAGTCCCAGTAAGGTGTGTATATAACCAATAATTTGTGTTGAGGACCAATGATGGCCCAATAAGGTGTGTTTATGGGAATGAAGGTCAGTTGGGACCAATGAGTCCCAATAAGGTGTGTATATAACTAATAAGTTGTGTTTACAACCAATTATGGCCCAATAAGGTGAGTTTTGTTGGGACCAATGAGTCCCACTAAGGTGTGTATATAACCAATACGTTGTGTTTAGGACCAATAATGGCCTAATAAGGTGTGTTTAGTAGGAAATGAGGGTCAGTTGGGACCAATAAGTCCCAATAAGGTGTGTATATAACCAATAAGTTGTGTTGAGGATCAATGATGGCCTAATAAGGTGTGTTTAGGGGAATGAAGGTCAGTTGGTACCAATGAGTCCCAATAAGTTGTGTATATAACCAATAAGTTATGTTTACGACCAATTATGGCCCAATAAGGTGTGTTTAGTTGGGACCAATGAGTCCCACTAAGGTGTGTATATAACCAATACGTTGTATTTAGGACCAATGATGGCCCAATAAGGTGTGTTTAGTAGGCAATGAGGGTTAGTTGGGACCAATGAGTCCCTATTAGGTGTGTGTATATAACCAATAAGTTGTGTTAATGACCAATGATGACCCAATAAGGTGTGTTTAGGGGAAATGAAGGTCAGTTGGGACCAATGAGTCCCAATAAGGTGTGTATATAACTAATAAGTTGTGTTGAGGACCAATGATGGCCCAATAAGGTGTGTTTAGTAGTTAATGAGGGTCGGTTGGGACCGATAAGTCCCATTAAGGTGTGTATATAACCAATAAGTTGTGTTTAGGACCAATAATGGCACAATAAGGTGTGTGTATGAAACCAATAAGTTGTGTTTAGGACTAATGATGGCCCAGTAAGGTGTGTTTAGGGGCAATAAAGGTCAGTTGGGACCAATGAGTCCCAATAAGGTGAGTATATAACCAATAAGTTGTGTTTACGACTAATTATGGCCGAATAAGGTGTGTTTAGTTGAGACCAATGTTTCCCACTAAGGTGTGTATATAACTAATACGTTGTGTTTATGACCAATGATGGCCCAATAAATTGTGTTTAGTGGGCAATGAGGGTCGGTTGGGACCAATAAGTCCCAGTAAGGTGTGTATATAACCAATACGTTGTGTTGAGGACCAATGATGGCCCAATAAGGTGTGTTTAGGGGAATGAAGGTCAGTTGGGACCAATGAGTCCCAATAAGGTGTGTATATAACCAATAAGTTGTGTTTACGACCAATTATGGCCCAATAAGGTGAGTTATGTTGGGACCAATAAGTCCCAATAAGGTGTGTATATAACCAATAAGTTGTGTTGAGGATCAATGATGGCCCAAGAAAGTGTGTTTAGGGGAATGAAGGTCAGTTGGGACCAATGAGTCACAATAAGGTGTGAATATAACCAATAAGTTATGTTTACGACCAATTATGGCCCAATAAGGTGTGTTTAGTAGGCAATGAGGCTTAGTTGGGACCAATGAGTCCCTATTAAGTGTGTGTATATAACCAATAAGTTGTGTTTAGGACCAATGATGACCCAATAAGGTGTGTTTAGGGGCAATGAAGGTCAGTTGGGACCAATGAGTCCCAATAAGGTGTGTATATAACCAATAAGTTATGTTTACAACAAATTATGGCCCAATAAGGTGTGTTTAGTTGGGATCAATGAGTCCCACTAAGGTGTGTATATAACCAATACATTGTGTTTGTGACCAATGATGGCCCAATAAGGTGTGTTTAGTAGGTAATGAGGGTCGGTTGGGACAAATAAATCCCAGTAAGGTGTGTATATAACCAATAAGATGTGTTTAGGACCAATAATGGCACTATAAGGTGTGTGTATGAAACCAATAAGTTGTGTTTAGGACCAATGATGGCCCAGTAAGGTGTGTTTAGGGGCAATGAATGTCAGTTGGGACCAATGAGTCCCAATAAGGTGGGTATATAACCAATAAGTTGTGTTTACGACTAATTATGGCCAAATACCGTGTGTTTAGTTGGGACCAATGTTTCCCACTAAGGTGTGTATATAACCAATACGTTGTGTTTATGACCAATGATGGCCCAATAAGGTGTGTTTAGTGGGCAATGGGGATCGGTTGGGACCAATAAGTCCCAGTAAGGTGTGTATATAACCAATAATTTGTGTTGAGGACCAATGATGGCCCAATAAGGTGTGTTTATGGGAATGAAGGTCAGTTGGGACCAATGAGTCCCAATAAGGTGTGTATATAACTAATAAGTTGTGTTTACAACCAATTATGGCCCAATAAGGTGAGTTTTGTTGGGACCAATGAGTCCCACTAAGGTGTGTATATAACCAATACGTTGTGTTTAGGACCAATAATGGCCTAATAAGGTGTGTTTAGTAGGAAATGAGGGTCAGTTGGGACCAATCAGTCCCAATAAGGTGTGTATATAACCAATAAGTTGTGTTGAGGATCAATGATGGCCTAATAAGGTGTGTTTAGGGGAATGAAGGTCAGTTGGTACCAATGAGTCCCAATAAGTTGTGTATATAACCAATAAGTTATGTTTACGACCAATTATGGCCCAATAAGGTGTGTTTAGTTGGGACCAATGAGTCCCACTAAGGTGTGTATATAACCAATACGTTGTATTTAGGACCAATGATGGCCCAATAAGGTGTGTTTAGTAGGCAATGAGGGTTAGTTGGGACCAATGAGTCCCTATTAGGTGTGTGTATATAACCAATAAGTTGTGTTAATGACCAATGATGACCCAATAAGGTGTGTTTAGGGGAAATGAAGGTCAGTTGGGACCAATGAGTCCCAATACGGTGTGTATATAACTAATAAGTTGTGTTGAGGACCAATGATGGCCCAATAAGGTATGTTTAGTAGGTAATGACGGTCGGTTGGGACCGATAAGTCCCATTAAGGTGTGTATATAACCAATAAGTTGTGTTTAGGACCAATAATGGCACAATAAGGTGTGTGTATGAAACCAATAAGTTGTGTTTAGGACTAATGATGGCCCAGTAAGGTGTGTTTAGGGGCAATAAAGGTCAGTTGGGACCAATGAGTCCCAATAAGGTGAGTATATAACCAATAAGTTGTGTTTACGACTAATTATGGCCGAATAAGGTGTGTTTAGTTGAGACCAATGTTTCCCACTAAGGTGTGTATATAACTAATACGTTGTGTTTATGACCAATGATGGCCCAATAAGGTGTGTTTAGTGGGCAATGAGGGTCGGTTGGGACCAATAAGTCCCAGTAAGGTGTGTATATAACCAATACGTTGTGTTAAGGACCAATGATGGCCCAATAAGGTGTGTTTAAGGGAATGAAGGTCAGTTGGGACCAATGAGTCCCAATAAGGTGTGTATATAACCAATAAGTTGTGTTTACGACCAATTATGGCCCAATAAGGTGAATTATGTTGGGACCAATGAGTCCCACTAAGGTGTGTATATAACCAATAAGTTGTGTTGAGGATCAAGGATGGCCCAATAAGGTGTGTTTAGGGGAATGAAGGTTGGTTGGGACCAATGAGTCACAATAAGGTGTGTATATAACCAATAAGTTATGTTTACGACCAATTATGGCCCAATAAGGTGTGTTTAGTAGACATTGAGGCTTAGTTGGGACCAATGAGTCCCTATTAGGTGTGTGTATATAACCAATAAGTTGTGTTTAGGACCACTGATGACCCAATAAGGTGTGTTTAGGGGCAATGAAGGTCAGTTGGGACCAATGAGTCCCAATAAGGTCTGTATATAACAAATAAGTTATGTTTACAACAAATTATGGCCCAATAAGGTGTGTTTAGTTGGGATCAATGAGTCCCACTAAGGTGTGTATATAACCAATACGTTGTGTTTATGACCAATGATGGCCCAATAAGGTGTGTTTAGTAGGTAATGAGGGTCGGTTGGGACCAATAAGTCCCAGTAAGGTGTGTATATAACCAATAAGATGTGTTTAGGACCAATAATGGCACAATAAGGTGTGTGTATGAAACCAATAAGTTATGTTTAGGACCAATGATGGCCCAGTAAGGTGTGTTTAGGGGCAATGAATGTCAGTTGGGACCAATGAGTCCCAATAAGGTGAGTATATAACCAATAAGTTGTGTTTACGACTAATTATGGCCCAATACGGTGTGTTTAGTTGGGACCAATGTTTCCCACTAAGGTGTGTATATAACCAATACGTTGTGTTTATGACCAATGATGGCCCAATAAGGTGTGTTTAGTGGGCAATAGGGATCGGTTGGGACCAATAAGTCCCAGTAAGGTGTGTATATAACCAATAATTTGTGTTGAGGACCAATGATGGCCTAATAAGGTGTGTTTATGGGAATGAAGGTCAGTTGGGACCAATGAGTCCCAATAAGGTGTGTATATAACTAATAAGTTGTCTTTACAACCAATTATGGCCCAATAAGGTGAGTTTTGTTGGGACCAATGAGTCCCACTAAGGTGTGTATATAACCAATACGTTGTGTTTAGGACCAATAATGGCCTAATAAGGTGTGTTTAGTAGGAAATGAGGGTCAGTTGGGACCAATAAGTCCCAATAAGGTGTGTATATAACCAATAAGTTGTGTTGAGGATCAATGATGGCCCAATAAGGTGTGTTTAGGGGAATGAAGGTCAGTTGGGACCAATGAGTCACAATAAGGTGTGAATATAACCAATAATTTATGTTTACGACCAATTATGGCCCAATAAGGTGTGTTTAGTAGGCAATGAGGCTTAGTTGGGACCAATGAGTCCCTATTAGGTGTGTGTATATAACCAATAAGCTGTGTTGAGGACCAATGATGACCCAATAAGGTGTGTTTAGGGGCAATGAAGGTCAGTTGGGACCAATGAGTCCCAATAAGGTGTGTATATAACCAATAAGTTATGTTTACAACAAATTATGGCCCAATAAGGTGTGTTTAGTTGGGATCAATGAGTCCCACTAAGGTGTGTATATAACCAATACGTTGTGTTTGTGACCAATGATGGCCCAATAAGGTGTGTTTAGTAGGTAATGAGGGTCGGTTGGGACCAATAAATCCCAGTAAGGTGTGTATATAACCAATTAGATGTGTTTAGGACCAATAATGGCACTATAAGGTGTGTGTATGAAACCAATAAGTTGTGTTTAGGACCAATGATGGCCCAGTAAGGTGTGTTTAGGGGCAATGAATGTCAGTTGGGACCAATGAGTCCCAATAAGGTGAGTATATAACCAATAAGTTGTGTTTACGACTAATTATGGCCCAATACCGTGTGTTTAGTTGGGACCAATGTTTCCCACTAAGGTGTGTATATAACCAATACGTTGTGTTTATGACCAATGATGGCCCAATAAGGTGTGTTTAGTGGGCAATGGGGATCGGTTGGGACCAATAAGTCCCAGTAAGTTGTGTATATAACCAATAATTTGTGTTGAGGACCAATGATGGCCCAATAAGGTGTGTTTATGGGAATGAAGGTCAGTTGGGACCAATGAGTCCCAATAAGGTGTGTATATAACTAATAAGTTGTGTTTACAACCAATTATGGCCCAATAAGGTGAGTTTTGTTGGGACCAATGAGTCCCACTAAGGTGTGTATATAACCAATACGTTGTGTTTAGGACCAATAATGGCCTAATAAGGTGTGTTTAGTAGGAAATGAGGGTCAGTTGGGACCAATAAGTCCCAATAAGGTGTGTATATAACCAATAAGTTGTGTTGAGGATCAATGATGGCCCAATAAGGTGTGTTTAGGGGAATGAAGGTCAGTTGGGACCAATGAGTCACAATAAGGTGTGAATATAACCAATAATTTATGTTTACGACCAATTATGGCCCAATAAGGTGTGTTTAGTAGGCAATGAGGCTTAGTTGGGACCAATGAGTCCCTATTAGGTGTGTGTATATAAACAATAAGTTGTGTTGAGGACCAATGATGACCCAATAAGGTGTATTTAGGGGCAATGAAGGTCAGTTGGGACCAATGAGTCCCAATAAGGTGTGTATATAACCAATAAGTTATGTTTACAACAAATTATGGCCCAATAAGGTGTGTTTAGTTGGGATCAATGAGTCCCACTAAGGTGTGTATATAAGCAATACGTTGTGTTTGTGACCGATGATGGCCCAATAAGGTGTGTTTAGTAGGTAATGAGGGTCGGTTGGGACCAATAAATCCCAGTAAGGTGTGTATATAACCAATTAGATGTGTTTAGGACCAATAATGGCACTATAAGGTGTGTGTATGAAACCAATAAGTTGTGTTTAGGACCAATGATGGCCCAGTAAGGTGTGTTTAGGGGCAATGAATGTCAGTTGGGACCAATGAGTCCCAATAAGGTGAGTATATAACCAATAAGTTGTGTTTACGACAAATTATGGCCCAATACCGTGTGTTTAGTTGGGACCAATGTTTCCCACTGAGGTGTGTATATAACCAATACGTTGTGTTTATGACCAATGATGGCCCAATAAGGTGTGTTTAGTGGGCAATGGGGATCGGTTGGGACCAATAAGTCCCAGTAAGGTGTGTATATAACCAATAATTTGTGTTGAGGACCAATGATGGCCCAATAAGGCGTGTTTATGGGAATGAAGGTCAGTTGGGACCAATGAGTCCCAATAAGGTGTGTATATAACTAATAAGTTGTGTTTACAACCAATTATGGCCCAATAAGGTGAGTTTTGTTGGGACCAATGAGTCCCACTAAGGTGTGTATATAACCAATACGTTGTGTTTAGGACCAATAATGGCCTAATAAGGTGTGTTTAGTAGGAAATGAGGGTCAGTTGGGACCAATAAGGTGTGTATATAACCAATAAGTTGTGTTGAGGATCAATGATGGCCTAATAAGGTGTGTTTAGGGGAATGAAGGTCAGTTAGTACCAATGAGTCCCAATAAGTTGTGTATATAACTAATAAGTTATGTTTACGACCAATTATGGCCCAATAAGGTGTGTTTAGTTGGGACCAATGAGTCCCACTAAGGTGTGTATATAACCAATACGTTGTATTTAGGACCAATGATGGCCCAATAAGGTGTGTTTAGTAGGCAATGAGGGTTAGTTGGGACCAATGAGTCCCTATTAGGTGTGTGTATATAACCAATAAGTTGTGTTAATGACCAATGATGACCCAATAAAGTGTGTTTAGGGGAAATGAAGGTCAGTTGGGACCAATGAGTCCCAATACGGTGTGTATATAACTAATAAGTTGTGTTTACGACCAATTATGGCCCAATAATAAGGTGTGTTTAGTTGGGACCAATGTTTCCCACTAAGGTGTGTATATAACCAATACGTTGTGTTTATGACCAATGATGGCCCAATAAAGTGTGTTTAGTGGGCAATGAGGGTCGGTTAGGACCAATAAGTCCCAGTAAGGTGTGTATATAAGCAATAAGTTGTGTTTAGGACCAATGATGGCCCGATAAGGTGTGTGTAAGGATCAATTAAAGTCCCTCACGCGATATCAATGCGTATAGTCACCGTGCGGAATCCGATGACTAGAGGTGATTCTAGATTGAGTCGAAAAGTGTATTAAACAGGAAAGAACAATTAAAGTAAACACCAACCGATTATGAAAGCTTGAATAAAGTCCGATTACCACACTTTAGAATCACCAATTCACACAGTGAATTCGTTATACACTTGTAATCCGCAAACCCTCTTAGGAAACCCTAGAGAACCAACAACCTTAAACACCTAGATTGGCTAACTTTATATAGGAAAGCCTAACTTGTTAACCAAGCCAACATATTTCGGCCCACATGGCCTAGTTACAACCGAACTCAAGCCCACTATAAACACAAACTAATTAACCCAAATACATTCATAAGTAGCCCAAAATATTTCTAATGCAAAAGCCTCAAACAATTATGGTATCTACAATCTTCCCCTAGGCTTTAGCATTAGACAGCAGTCTTTACATTCTGAACTTCTTTGAGAGCTGCAGCGTTGCTGGATCATACCATAATTCTTTAGCCACAATCTCTGCGACAGCTCGCGTGTAGCATTTAGCATATTCTTTAGTCTCTGTGTTGCTTTCAATCTGATGCTCGGCCAGAACTAGTATATCCTTCTTATGAAATCTCATCAGATCATGAACCTCCATAACATTCATTGTCTTTGATTCACAGAGAATCTTTGCTTCTCCTAAGTAGTCACTGTAAGCCCAGGTCTGAAAGTCATGTAGACAACCCTCGGGATGATGCATTGGCAGAGGTATTGTCTTTGTCTTCTCTGTTGGAGGGTACAACACATTAGTGAACTGCTTCTTAGACCCACTTCCTTTCTTCCCATCCCACTTGAACACACCTTTGTATTTTTTAACATATGACTTCTTGTGGGGAAAGTCTTCAAACCTTTTGAATTTGCTAAGCACTGCATTCTCCAATTTTCTGTAGAAGTACTTAGCCTGATCATTCTATGATGGGTTTGTAAACGGGGCCTTAAACAACATTATCAGATCCACATTTGTCCAAGAATAAAACTGGGTCCAGCTTTTGTAATACTCAAGAGGATACTGACCCTTTCTTCTGACCACAAACATGTTCTTCTCAGCATCAAACATCCAGGATTTGATTTCTTTAGTAATCCCCCTTTTGTCATGATAATGATCTCCTAGCTGAATAAAATACCTTTCAAGAGGATAAGCATATGTCTGAGCCTCCCAACCTCCATCAAATTCTGAAGCAGGCACAGTCATGTATTCTCTGTCTCTTGTGTCTTTATCAGCAGCATCAGGTAATACTGGGCCAGAAGTATCAGGAATATCTGACTCAAAGTCAAATACAGGTGATTGAGATGAACCACTGGCCCCTGGATTTCCTTCCTTGTTTCCCGGATCTCCTTTGTCATCTTTCTTTGAGTCACTTGTACCAGCTGAAGTAAGTTGTTTTATCAATCTATGCAATTCTTTAATCTGACTTGAAAACTGTCTGTTGACTTTCTTTTGATTCTCCAGTTCTGTAGCATGAATCTTCTGTATGTCAATAAGATCTCCAATCATCTCACTTTGGGTAGTGTTTTGGGCTTTTAATTGAGCAATTTCTGCTTTGAGTTCCTTCTCTAATCTGAACTCGGGTGTTTCTACTGGTCTTCCTTTGTCTTGGGCTGTGGATTGTGAAGATGATTGATCAGCACTGGTACTGGTTACTGGTGGCGCACGAGGATCTAACCTTCTTCTTCTAGGGTCATGTGGAGTTTCTGCAGTGTGTTGTGCAGTAATCTCTACTTCATCAGTCTGCTCTGAAGCAGCAGAAGTACCAAGGGGAGGCTCCTCAGTAGCTTTCCGCTTTCTTATCAATGGCGTCTCAGCAATCTCAGTCTCAACATCTTCAATATTGATGTCATCCAAGTATGTATCATAGTTGATATTCTCTTCTCCTTCAAAGTTCAATGCACCAATCTACACATCTTCAAGATCAAAATCTTCCCAATCTGAACTATCTGTGGGTTCAGTAACAACCTTCTTAGAGGCCGGCACGTTGTGTTCCTCATCTATAACTGCATTCCTTTCCACCGGTACCTCCTCTCTTGTTATCTCAGCAAATTCACCAAACTTGCTGCCAAAAGGCATCTTGTCAGTCAGTTTCTTCTTCGGATTGATCATCAGGAAAACCTCAATTCCCATAGGTTTAGTGTTATGAGTATCATTGGTCTTTCTCAAAGCCGGATATCTAGAATCCAAAACCAATTGGATGAATCTTGGAACGGCTGCAAATTTTTTATCTCTGCTCACTACCGCCTTTACATCATCAAAGATCAACCTGGACCAGTTGAATCGAACCCCTCTAACCAGTGACACCATTGCATGGGTGTGCACTTGATTCAGTTGATCTGTCGAGCTCTTCTTTGCAATCACACATTTCTGCAAATAGTGGGCCAGCATTCTCCAGTATGGTGGAAGAAGAGCCTTCATAGTAGGTGGAGATACTGTGTGATACCCCATTTCTTTTAAGCATTGAGAAACCATTTCTTTATCCAGGGTAATTGGATCTGCAGCAACATCTTTAAGCCTGAGAGCTTGTCTGAAATTTTCTTCAGTTAGTACCACTTCTGTCGCTTGTATCTTTGCCATTATCTTCTTTCCATCATCAGATACGTATGCTGTCTTCCAAAATTCTTGTTGCATACGTTTGCATATAACAGGATTTGCTGTAAGTGCAAAGTGTAAACAGCACTTCTTCAGCCCTTCAATCATTGACTCATACTTCTCTCGGTATTCTGCAGGTGGGTCTAGCAAATATGCTACTGTGTTGTGATCTTTTATAAATTCTAGATCCCTGCACTCACAAACACAGATAAACACCAAAAAAAAGACGCAAATTCATTAGTCACAAAGTTTTCTCGAAAAAAAACGGGCAGCATAACGGCTTAAAAATAAACGAAACCAATTGAAAACATCATCTGGTACCTTTCCGATTGAAAACTAAGTTCCCGATCGAAAAGCATCCATCCGATCGAAAAGTGAGTCGAAAAGTCACTGTTTACCGAGAAGCCTGATCGAAAAGAGCTATCTCTGATCGAAAAGCCTAACTCCTGATCGAAAAGCCCAACTTCTAATCGAAAAGCCTAAGCTCCTGATCGAGAAGTGTAAGCTCTCGATCGAAAAGTGCTGGTCAACCGAGAAGCCTAACTCCCTGATCGAAAAGCCTAAGAGCTGATCTAAAAGGGCAGTTTTCCCGATCGAAAAGCCTCAGGCAATCGACAACCAACGATCGAAAAGTGCTGGGGGCTGATCGAAAAGCCCCTGGCTAGATCGAAAAGCCTCATCTTAAGGTGTGTTTAGGGTTAGTTGTGACCAATGAGTCACTATAAGGTGTCTGTATATAACCAATAAGTTGTGTTTAGGAACAATGATGGCCCAATAAGGTGTGTTTAGTTGGGACCAATGAGTCCCACTAATGTGTGTATATAACCAATACATTGTGTTTAGGACCAATGATGGCCCAGTAAGGTGTGATTAGTAGGAAATGAGGGTTAGTTGTGACCAATGAGTCCCTATAAAGTGTGTGTATATAACCAATAAGTTGTGTTTAGGACCAATGATGGCCCAATAAGGTGTGTTTAGGGGCAATGAAGGTCAGTTGGGACCAATGAGTCCCAATAAGGTGTGTATCTAAACAATAAGTTATGTTTACGACAAATTATAGCCCAATAAGGTGTGTTTAGTTGGGACCAATGAGTCCCACTAAGGTGTGTATATAACCAACACGTTGTGTTTATGACCAATGATGGCCCAATAAGGTGTGTTTAGTAGGTAATGAGGGTCGGTTGGGACCAATAAGTCCTAGTAAGGTGTGTATATAGCCAATACGCTGTGTTTATGACCAATGATGGCCCAATAAAGGTGTTTAGTGGGCAATGAGGGTCGGTTGGGACCAATAAGTCCCGGTAAGGTGTGTATATAACCAATAAGTTGTGTTAAGGACCAATGATGGCCCAATAAGGTGTGTTTAGGGGAATGAATGTCAGTTGGGACCAATGAGTCCCAATAAGTTTTGTATATAACCAATAAGTTGTGTTTACGACCAATTATGGCCCAATAAGGTGTGTTTAGTTGGGACCAATGAGTCCCACTAAGGTGTGTATATAACCAATACGTTGTATTTAGGACCAATGATGGCCCAATAAGGTGTGTTTAGTAGGCAATGAGGGTTAGTTGGGACCAATGAGTCCCTATAAGGTGTGTGTATATAACCAATAAGTTGTGTTAAGGATCAATGATGGCCCAATAAGGTGTGTTTAGGGGCAATGAAGGTCAGTTGGGACCAATGAGTCCCAATAAGGTGTGTATCTAAACAATAAGTTATGTTTACGACAAATTATGGCCCAATATCGTGTGTTTAGTTGGGACCAATGAGTCCCACTAAGGTGTGTATATAACCAATACATTGTGTTTATGACCAATGATGGCCAAATAAGGTATGTTTAGTAGGTAATGAGGGTCGGTTGTGACCAATAAGTCCCAGTAAGGTGTGTATATAACAAATACGTTGTGTTTATGACCAATGATGGCAAAATAAATTGTGTTTAGTGGGCAATGAGGGTCGGTTGGGACCAATAAGTCCCAGTAAGGTGTTTATATAACCAATAAGTTGTGTTGAGGACCAATGATGGCCCAATAAGGTGTGTTTAGTTGGGACCAATGTTTCCCACTAAGGTGTGTATATAACCAATACGTTGTGATTATGACCAATGATGGCCCAATAAGGTGTGTTTAGTAGGCAATGAGGGTTAGTTGTGACCAATGAGTCCCTATAAGGTGTGTGTATATAACCAATAAGTTGTGGTTAGGACCAATGATGGCCCAATAAGGTGTGTTTAGGGGAATGAAGGTCAGTTGGGACCAATGAGTCCCAATAAGTTGTGTATATAACCAATAAGTTGTGTTTACGACCAATTATGTCCCAATAAGGTGTGTTTAGTTGGGACCAATGAGTCCCAGTAAGGTGTGTATATAACCAATACATTGTATTTAGGACAATGATGGACCAATAAGGTGTGTTTAGTAGGCAATGAGGGTTAGTTGGGACCAATGAGTCCCTATAAAGTGTGTGTATATAACCAATAAGTTGTGTTTAGGACCAATGATGGTCCAATAAGGTGTGTTTTGGGGCAATGAAGGTCAGTTGGGACCAATGAGTCCCAATAAGTTGTGTATCTAAACAATAAGTTATGTTTACAACAAATTATGGCCCAATAAGGTGTGTTTAGTTGGGACCAATGAGTCCCACTAAGGTGTGAATATAACCAATACGTTGTGTTTAGGACCAATGATGGCCTAATAAGGCGTGTTTAGTAGGCATTGAGGGTTAGTTGTAACCAATGAGTCCCTATAAGGTGTGTGTATATAACCAATAAGTTGTGTTTAGGACCAATGATGGCCCAATAAGGTGTGTTTAGTAGGTAATGAGGGTTGGTTTGGACCAATAAGTCCCACAAAGGTGTGTATATAACCTATACATGATGGCCCAATAAGGTGTGTTTAGTAGGCAATGAGGGTTAGTTGTAACCAATGAGTCCCAATAAGGTGTGTGTATATAACCAATAAGTTGTGGTTAGGACCAATGATGGCCCAATAAGGTGTGTTTAGGAGAATGAAGGTCAGTTGGGACCAATGAGTCGCAATAAGTTGTGTATATAACCAATAAGTTATGATTACGACAAATTATGGCCCAATAAGGTGTTTTTAGTTGGGACAACTGAGTCCCACTAAGGTGTGTATATAACCAATACATTGTGTTTATGACCAATTATGGCCCAATAAGGTGTGTTTAGTAGGTAATGAGGGTCGGTTGGGACCAATAAGTCCCAGTAAGGTGTGTATATAACCAATACGTTGTGTTTATGACCAATGATGGCCCATTAAAGTGTGTTTAGTGGGCAATGAGGGTCGGTTGGGACCAATAAGTCCCAGTAATGTGTGTATATAACCAATAAGTTGTGTTGAGGACCAATGATGGCCCAATAAGGTGTGTTTAGTTGGGACCAATGTTTCCCACTAAGGTGTGTATATAACCAATACGTTGTGATTATGACCAATGATGGCCCAATAAGGCGTGTTTAGTAGGCAATGAGGGTTAGTTGTGACCAATGAGTCCTAATAAGGTGTGTGTATATAACCAATAAGTTGTGTTAAGGACCTATGATGGCCCACTAAGGTGTGTTTAGGGGCAATGAAGGTCAGTTGGGACCAATGAGTCCTAATAAGGTGTGTATCTAAACAATTAGTTATGTTTATGACAAATTATGGCCCAATAAGGTGTGTTTAGTTGGGACCAATGAGTCCCACTAAGGTGTGTATATAACCAATACATTGTGTTTATGACCAATGATGGCCCAATAAGGTGTGTTTAGTAGGTAATGAGGGTCGGTTGGGACCAATAAGTCCCAGTAAGGTGTGTATATAACCAATACGTTGTGTTTATGACCAATGATGGCCCAATAAAGTGTGTTTAGTGGGCAATGAGGGTCGGTTGGGACCAATAAGTCCCAGTAAGGTGTGTATATAACCAATAAGTTGTGTTGAGGACCAATAATGCCCCAATAAGGTGTGTTTAGTTGGGACCAATGTTTCCCACTAAGGTGTGTATATAACCAATACGTTGTGATTATAACCAATGATGGCCCAATAAGGTGTGTTTAGTAGGCAATGAGGGTTAGTTGTGACCAATGAGTCCCTATAAGGTGTGTGTATATAACCATTAAGTTGTGGTTAGGACCAATGATGGCCCAATAAGGTGTGTTTAGGGGAATGAAGGTCAGTTGGGACCAATGAGTCCCAATATGTTGTGTATATAACCAATAAGTTGTGTTTACGACCAATTATATCCCAATAAGGTGTGTTTAGTTGGGACCAATGAGTCCCAGTAAGGTGTGTATATAACCAATACATTGTATTTTGGACCAATGATGGACCAATAAGGTGTGTTTAGTAGGCAATGAGGGTTATTTGGGACCAGTGAGTCCCTATAAGGTGTGTGTATATAACCAATAAGTTGTGTTTAGGACCAATGATGGCCCAATAAGGTGTGTTTAGTAGGTAATGAGGGTTGGTTTGGACCAATAAGTCCCAGTAAGGTGTGTATATAACCAATACGTTATGTTTATGACCAATGATGGCTCAATAAAGTTTGTTTAGTGGGCAATGAGGGTCGGTTGGGACCAATAAGTCCCAGTAAGGTGTGTATATAACCAATAAGTTGTGTTTACGACCAATTATGGCCCAATAAGGTGTGCTTAGTTGGGACGAATGAGTCGCACTAAGGTGTGTATATAACCAATACGTTGTGTTTAGGACCAATGATGGCCCAATAAGGTGTGTTTAGTAGGCAATGAGGGTTAGTTGTGACCAATGAGTCCCTATAAGGTGTGTATATATAACCAATAAGTTGTGTTTAGGACCAATGATGTCCCAATAAGGTGTGTTTTGGGGCAATGAAGGTCGGTTGGGACCAATGAGTCCCAATAAGGTGTGTATCGAAAACAATAAGCTATGTATACGACAAATTATGGCCCAATAAGGTGTGTTTAGTAGGTAATGAAGGTCGGTTGGGACCAATAAGTCCCAGTAAGGTGTGTATATAACCAATAAGTTGTGTTTAGGACCAATAATGGCACAATAAGGTGTGTTTAGGGTCAATGAGGGTCATTTGGGATCAATGAGTCCCTATAAGGTGTTCGTATGAAACCAATAAGTTGTGTTTAGGACCAATGATGGCCCAATAAGGTGTGTTTAGGGGAAATGAAGGTCAGTTGGGACCAATGAGTCCCAATAAGGTGAGTATATAACCAATATGTTGTGTTTACGACCAATTATTGCCCAATAAGGTGTGTTTAGTTGGGACCAATGTTTCCCACTAAGGTGTGTATATAACCAATACGTTGTGATTATGACCAATGATGGCCCAATAAGGCGTGTTTAGTAGGCAATGAGGGTTAGTTGTGACCAATGAGTCCCTATAAGGTGTGTGTATATAACCAATAAGTTGTGTTTAGGACAAATGATGGCCCAATAAGGTGTGTTTAGTAGGTAATGAGGGTTGGTTTGGACCAATAAGTCCCAGTAAGGTGTGTATATAACCAATACGTTATGTTTATGACCAATGATGGCTCAATAAAGTTTGTTTAGTGGGCAATGAGGGTCGGTTGGGACCAATAAGTCCCAGTAAGGTGTGTATATAACCAATAAGTTGTGTTGAGGACCAATGATGGCCCAATAATGTGTGTTTAGTTGGGACCAATGTTTCCCACAAAGGTGTGTATATAACCTATACATGATGGCCCAATAAGGTGTGTTTAGTAGGCAATGAGGGTTAGTTGTAACCAATGAGTCCCAATAAGGTGTGTGTATATAACCAATAAGTTGTGGTTAGGACCAATGATGGCCCAATAAGGTGTGTTTAGGAGAATGAAGGTCAGTTGGGACCAATGAGTCGCAATAAGTTGTGTATATAACCAATAAGTTATGATTACGACAAATTATGGCCCAATAAGGTGTTTTTAGTTGGGACAACTGAGTCCCACTAAGGTGTGTATATAACCAATACATTGTGTTTATGACCAATTATGGCCCAATAAGGTGTGTTTAGTAGGTAATGAGGGTCGGTTGGGACCAATAAGTCCCAGTAAGGTGTGTATATAACCAATACGTTGTGTTTATGACCAATGATGGCCCATTAAAGTGTGTTTAGTGGGCAATGAGGGTCGGTTGGGACCAATAAGTCCCAGTAATGTGTGTATATAACCAATAAGTTGTGTTGAGGACCAATGATGGCCCAATAAGGTGTGTTTAGTTGGGACCAATGTTTCCCACTAAGGTGTGTATATAACCAATACGTTGTGATTATGACCAATGATGGCCCAATAAGGCGTGTTTAGTAGGCAATGAGGGTTAGTTGTGACCAATGAGTCCCTATAAGGTGTGTGTATATAACCAATAAGTTGTGTTAAGGACCTATGATGGCCCACTAAGGTGTGTTTAGGGGCAATGAAGGTCAGTTGGGACCAATGAGTCCTAATAAGGTGTGTATCTAAACAATTAGTTATGTTTATGACAAATTATGGCCCAATAAGGTGTGTTTAGTTGGGACCAATGAGTCCCACTAAGGTGTGTATATAACCAATACATTGTGTTTATGACCAATGATGGCCCAATAAGGTGTGTTTAGTAGGTAATGAGGGTCGGTTGGGACCAATAAGTCCCAGTAAGGTGTGTATATAACCAATACGTTGTGTTTATGACCAATGATGGCCCAATAAAGTGTGTTTAGTGGGCAATGAGGGTCGGTTGGGACCAATAAGTCCCAGTAAGGTGTGTATATAACCAATAACTTGTGTTGAGGACCAATAATGCCCCAATAAGGTGTGTTTAGTTGGGACCAATGTTTCCCACTAAGGTGTGTATATAACCAATACGTTGTGATTATAACCAATGATGGCCCAATAAGGTGTGTTTAGTAGGCAATGAGGGTTAGTTGTGACCAATGAGTCCCTATAAGGTGTGTGTATATAACCATTAAGTTGTGGTTAGGACCAATGATGGCCCAATAAGGTGTGTTTAGGGGAATGAAGGTCAGTTGGGACCAATGAGTCCCAATATGTTGTGTATATAACCAATAAGTTGTGTTTACGACCAATTATATCCCAATAAGGTGTGTTTAGTTGGGACCAATGAGTCCCAGTAAGGTGTGTATATAACCAATACATTGTATTTTGGACCAATGATGGACCAATAAGGTGTGTTTAGTAGGCAATGAGGGTTATTTGGGACCAATGAGTCCCTATAAGGTGTGTGTATATAACCAATAAGTTGTGTTTAGGACCAATGATGGTCCAATAAGGTGTGTTTCGGGGCAATGAAGGTCAGTTGGGACCAATGAGTCCCAACAAGGTGTGTATATAACCAAAAATTTGTGTTGAGGACCAATGATGGCCCAATAAGGTGTGTTTAGGGGAATGAAGGTCAGTTGGGACCAATGAGTCCCAATAAGTTGTGTATATAACCATTAAGTTGTGTTTACGACCAATTATGGCCCAATAAGGTGTGCTTAGTTGGGACGAATGAGTCGCACTAAGGTGTGTATATAACCAATACGTTGTGTTTAGGACCAATGATGGCCCAATAAGGTGTGTTTAGTAGGCAATGAGGGTTAGTTGTGACCAATGAGTCCCTATAAGGTGTGTATATATAACCAATAAGTTGTGTTTAGGACCAATGATGTCCCAATAAGGTGTGTTTTGGGGCAATGAAGGTCGGTTGGGACCAATGAGTCCCAATAAGGTGTGTATCTAAACAATAAGCTATGTATACGACAAATTATGGCCCAATAAGGTGTGTTTAGTAGGTAATGAAGGTCGGTTGGGACCAATAAGTCCCAGTAAGGTGTGTATATAACCAATAAGTTGTGTTTAGGACCAATAATGGCACAATAAGGTGTGTTTAGGGTCAATGAGGGTCATTTGGGATCAATGAGTCCCTATAAGGTGTTCGTATGAAACCAATAAGTTGTGTTTAGGACCAATGATGGCCCAATAAGGTGTGTTTAGGGGAAATGAAGGTCAGTTGGGACCAATGAGTCCCAATAAGGTGAGTATATAACCAATATGTTGTGTTTACGACCAATTATTGCCCAATAAGGTGTGTTTAGTTGGGACCAATGTTTCCCACTAAGGTGTGTATATAACCAATACGTTGTGATTATGACCAATGATGGCCCAATAAGGCGTGTTTAGTAGGCAATGAGGGTTAGTTGTGACCAATGAGTCCCTATAAGGTGTGTGTATATAACCAATAGGTTGTGTTAAGGACCTATGATGGCCCACTAAGGTGTGTTTAGGGGCAATGAAGGTCAGTTGGGACCAATGAGTCCCAATAAGGTGTGTTTAGTTGGGACCAATGAGTCCCACTAAGGTGTGTATATAACCAATACATTGTGTTTATGACCAATGATGGCCCAATAAGGTGTGTTTAGTAGGTAATGAGGGTCGGTTGGGACCAATAAGTCCCAGTAAGGTGTGTATATAACCAATACGTTGTGTTTATGACCAATGATGGCCCAATAAAGTGTGTTTAGTGGGCAATGAGGGTCGGTTGGGACCAATAAGTCCCAGTAAGGTGTGTATATAACCAATAAGTTGTGTTGAGGACCAATAATGCCCCAATAAGGTGTGTTTAGTTGGGACCAATGTTTCCCACTAAGGTGTGTATATAACCAATACGTTGTGATTATAACCAATGATGGCCCAATAAGGTGTGTTTAGTAGGCAATGAGGGTTAGTTGTGACCAATGAGTCCCTATAAGGTGTGTGTATATAACCATTAAGTTGTGGTTAGGACCAATGATGGCCCAATAAGGTGTGTTTAGGGGAATGAAGGTCAGTTGGGACCAATGAGTCCCAATATGTTGTGTATATAACCAATAAGTTGTGTTTACGACCAATTATATCCCAATAAGGTGTGTTTAGTTGGGACCAATGAGTCCCAGTAAGGTGTGTATATAACCAATACATTGTATTTTGGACCAATGATGGACCAATAAGGTGTGTTTAGTAGGCAATGAGGGTTATTTGGGACCAATGAGTCCCTATAAGGTGTGTGTATATAACCAATAAGTTGTGTTTAGGACCAATGATGGTCCAATAAGGTGTGTTTCGGGGCAATGAAGGTCAGTTGGGACCAATGAGTCCCAACAAGGTGTGTATATAACCAAAAATTTGTGTTGAGGACCAATGATGGCCCAATAAGGTGTGTTTAGGGGAATGAAGGTCAGTTGGGACCAATGAGTCCCAATAAGTTGTGTATATAACCATTAAGTTGTGTTTACGACCAATTATGGCCCAATAAGGTGTGCTTAGTTGGGACGAATGAGTCGCACTAAGGTGTGTATATAACCAATACGTTGTGTTTAGGACCAATGATGGCCCAATAAGGTGTGTTTAGTAGGCAATGAGGGTTAGTTGTGACCAATGAGTCCCTATAAGGTGTGTATATATAACCAATAAGTTGTGTTTAGGACCAATGATGTCCCAATAAGGTGTGTTTTGGGGCAATGAAGGTCGGTTGGGACCAATGAGTCCCAATAAGGTGTGTATCTAAACAATAAGCTATGTATACGACAAATTATGGCCCAATAAGGTGTGTTTAGTAGGTAATGAAGGTCGGTTGGGACCAATAAGTCCCAGTAAGGTGTGTATATAACCAATAAGTTGTGTTTAGGACCAATAATGGCACAATAAGGTGTGTTTAGGGTCAATGAGGGTCATTTGGGATCAATGAGTCCCTATAAGGTGTTCGTATGAAACCAATAAGTTGTGTTTAGGACCAATGATGGCCCAATAAGGTGTGTTTAGGGGAAATGAAGGTCAGTTGGGACCAATGAGTCCCAATAAGGTGAGTATATAACCAATATGTTGTGTTTACGACCAATTATTGCCCAATAAGGTGTGTTTAGTTGGGACCAATGTTTCCCACTAAGGTGTGTATATAACCAATACGTTGTGATTATGACCAATGATGGCCCAATAAGGCGTGTTTAGTAGGCAATGAGGGTTAGTTGTGACCAATGAGTCCCTATAAGGTGTGTGTATATAACCAATAGGTTGTGTTAAGGACCTATGATGGCCCACTAAGTTGTGTTTAGGGGCAATGAAGGTCAGTTGGGACCAATGAGTCCCAATAAGGTGTGTATCTAAACAATAAGTTATGTTTATGACAAATTATGGCCCAATAAGGTGTGTTTAGTTGGGACCAATGAGTCCCACTAAGGTGTGTATATAACCAATACATTGTGTTTATGACCAATGATGGCCCAATAAGGTGTGTTTAGTAGGTAATGAGGGTCGGTTGGGACCAATAAGTCCCAGTAAGGTGTGTATATAACCAATACGTTGTGTTTATGACCAATGATGGCCCAATAAAGTGTGTTTAGTGGGCAATGAGGGTCGGTTGGGACCAATAAGTCCCAGTAAGGTGTGTATATAACCAATAAGTTGTGTTGAGGACCAATAATGCCCCAATAAGGTGTGTTTAGTTGGGACCAATGTTTCCCACTAAGGTGTGTATATAACCAATACGTTGTGATTATAACCAATGATGGCCCAATAAGGTGTGTTTAGTAGGCAATGAGGGTTAGTTGTGACCAATGAGTCCCTATAAGGTGTGTGTATATAACCATTAAGTTGTGGTTAGGACCAATGATGGCCCAATAAGGTGTGTTTAGGGGAATGAAGGTCAGTTGGGACCAATGAGTCCCAATATGTTGTGTATATAACCAATAAGTTGTGTTTACGACCAATTATATCCCAATAAGGTGTGTTTAGTTGGGACCAATGAGTCCCAGTAAGGTGTGTATATAACCAATACATTGTATTTTGGACCAATGATGGACCAATAAGGTGTGTTTAGTAGGCAATGAGGGTTATTTGGGACCAATGAGTCCCTATAAGGTGTGTGTATATAACCAATAAGTTGTGTTTAGGACCAATGATGGTCCAATAAGGTGTGTTTCGGGGCAATGAAGGTCAGTTGGGACCAATGAGTCCCAACAAGGTGTGTATATAACCAAAAATTTGTGTTGAGGACCAATGATGGCCCAATAAGGTGTGTTTAGGGGAATGAAGGTCAGTTGGGACCAATGAGTCCCAATAAGTTGTGTATATAACCATTAAGTTGTGTTTACGACCAATTATGGCCCAATAAGGTGTGTTTAGTTGGGACGAATGAGTCCCACTAAGGGGTGTATATAACCAATACGTTGTGTTTAGGACCAATGATGGCCCAATAAGGTGTGTTTAGTAGGCAATGAGGGTTAGTTGTGACCAATGAGTCCCTATAAGGTGTGTGTATATAACCAATAAGTTGTGTTTAGGACCAATGATGTCCCAATAAGGTGTGTTTTGGGGCAATGAAGGTCGGTTGGGACCAATGAGTCCCAATAAGGTGTGTATCTAAACAATAAGCTATGTATACGACAAATTATGGCCCAATAAGGTGTGTTTAGTAGGTAATGAAGGTCGGTTGGGACCAATAAGTCCCAGTAAGGTGTGTATATAACCAATAAGTTGTGTTTAGGACCAATAATGGCACAATAAGGTGTGTTTAGGGTCAATGAGGGTCATTTGGGATCAATGAGTCCCTATAAGGTGTTCGTATGAAACCAATAAGTTGTGTTTAGGACCAATGATGGCCCAATAAGGTGTGTTTAGGGGAAATGAAGGTCAGTTGGGACCAATGAGTCCCAATAAGGTGAGTATATAACCAATATGTTGTGTTTACGACCAATTATTGCCCAATAAGGTGTGTTTAGTTGGGACCAATGTTTCCCACTAAGGTGTGTATATAACCAATACGTTGTGATTATGACCAATGATGGCCCAATAAGGCGTGTTTAGTAGGCAATGAGGGTTAGTTGTGACCAATGAGTCCCTATAAGGTGTGTGTATATAACCAATAAGTTGTGTTGAGGACCAATGATGGCCCAATAAGGTGTGTTTAGGGGAATGAAGGTCAGTTGGGACCAATGAGTCCCAATAAGGTGTGTATATAACCAATAAGTTGTGTTTACGACCAATTATGGCCTAAAAAGGTGAGTTTAGTAGGTAATGAAGGTCGGTTGGGACCAATAAGTCCCAGTAAGGTGTGTATATAACCAATAAGTTGTGTTTAGGACCAATAATGGCACAATAAGGTGTGTTTAGGGTTAATGAGGGTCATTTGGGATCAATGAGTCCCTATAAGGTGTTCGTATGAAACCAATAAGTTGTGTTTAGGACCAATGATGGCCCAATAAGGTGTGTTTAGGGGAAATGAAGGTCAGTTGGGACCAATGAGTCCCAATAAGGTGAGTATATAACCAATATGTTGTGTTTACGACCAATTATTGCCCAATAAGGTGTGTTTAGTTGGGACCAATGAGTCCCACTAAGGTGTGTATATAACCAATACATTGTGTTTATGACCAATGATGGCCCAATAAGGTGTGTTTAGTAGGTAATGAGGGTCGGTTGGGACCAATAAGTCCCAGTAAGGTGTGTATATAACCAATACGTTGTGTTTATGACCAATGATGGCCCAATAAAGTGTGTTTAGTGGGCAATGAGGGTCGGTTGGGACCAATAAGTCCCAGTAAGGTGTGTATATAACCAATAAGTTGTGTTGAGGACCAATAATGCCCCAATAAGGTGTGTTTAGTTGGGACCAATGTTTCCCACTAAGGTGTGTATATAACCAATACGTTGTGATTATAACCAATGATGGCCCAATAAGGTGTGTTTAGTAGGCAATGAGGGTTAGTTGTGACCAATGAGTCCCTATAAGGTGTGTGTATATAACCATTAAGTTGTGGTTAGGACCAATGATGGCCCAATAAGGTGTGTTTAGGGGAATGAAGGTCAGTTGGGACCAATGAGTCCCAATATGTTGTGTATATAACCAATAAGTTGTGTTTACGACCAATTATATCCCAATAAGGTGTGTTTAGTTGGGACCAATGAGTCCCAGTAAGGTGTGTATATAACCAATACATTGTATTTTGGACCAATGATGGACCAATAAGGTGTGTTTAGTAGGCAATGAGGGTTATTTGGGACCAATGAGTCCCCATAAGGTGTGTGTATATAACCAATAAGTTGTGTTTAGGACCAATGATGGTCCAATAAGGTGTGTTTCGGGGCAATGAAGGTCAGTTGGGACCAATGAGTCCCAACAAGGTGTGTATATAACCAAAAATTTGTGTTGAGGACCAATGATGGCCCAATAAGGTGTGTTTAGGGGAATGAAGGTCAGTTGGGACCAATGAGTCCCAATAAGTTGTGTATATAACCATTAAGTTGTGTTTACGACCAATTATGGCCCAATAAGGTGTGTTTAGTTGGGACGAATGAGTCCCACTAAGGTGTGTATATAAGCAATACGTTGTGTTTAGGACCAATGATGGACCAATAAGGTGTGTTTAGTAGGCAATGAGGGTTAGTTGTGACCAATGAGTCCCTATAAGGTGTGTGTATATAACCAATAAGTTGTGTTTAGGACCAATGATGTCCCAATAAGGTGTGTTTTGGGGCAATGAAGGTCGGTTGGGACCAATGAGTCCCAATAAGGTGTGTATCTAAACAATAAGCTATGTATACGACAAATTATGGCCCAATAAGGTGTGTTTAGTAGGTAATGAAGGTCGGTTGGGACCAATAAGTCCCAGTAAGGTGTGTATATAACCAATAAGTTGTGTTTAGGACCAATAATGGCACAATAAGGTGTGTTTAGGGTCAATGAGGGTCATTTGGGATCAATGAGTCCCTATAAGGTGTTCGTATGAAACCAATAAGTTGTGTTTAGGACCAATGATGGCCCAATAAGGTGTGTTTAGGGGAAATGAAAGTCAGTTGGGACCAATGAGTCCCAATAAGGTGAGTATATAACCAATATGTTGTGTTTACGACCAATTATTGCCCAATAAGGTGTGTTTAGTTGGGACCAATGTTTCCCACTAAGGTGTGTATATAACCAATACGTTGTGTTTATGACCAATGATGGCCCAATAAGGTGTGTTTAGTGGGCAATGAGGGTCATTTGGGACCAATAAGTCCCAGTAAGGTGTGTATATAACCAATAAGTTGTGTTGAGGACCAATGATGGCCCAATAAGGTGTGTTTAGGGGAATGAAGGTCAGTTGGGACCAATGAGTCCCAATAAGGTGTGTATATAACCAATAAGTTGTGTTTACGACCAATTATGGCCTAAAAAGGTGAGTTTTGTTGGGACCAATGAGTCCCACTAAGGTGTGTATATAACCAATACGTTGTGTTTAAGACCAATGATGGCCCAATAATGTGTGTTTATTAGGCAATGAGGGTCGGTTGGGACCAATAAGTCCCAGTAAGGTGTGTATATAACCAATAAGTTGTGTTGAGGACCAATGATGGCCTAATAAGGTGTGTTTAGGGGAATGAAGGTCCGTTGGGACCAATGAGTCCCAATAAGTTGTGTATATAACCAATAAGTTGTGTTTATGACCAATTATGTCCCAATAAGGTGTGTTAGTTGAGACCAATGAGTCCCAGTAAGGTGTGTATATAACCAATACATTGTATTTAGGACAAATGATGGCCCAATAAGGTGTGTTTAGTAGGCAATGAGGGTTAGTTGGGACCAATGAGTCCCCATAAGGTGTGTGTATATAACCAATAAGTTGTGTATATGACCAATGATGGCTTAATAAGGTGTGTTTCGGGGCAGTGAAGGTCAGTTGGGACCAACGAGTCCCAATAAGGTGTGTATCTAAACAATGAGTTATGTTTACGACAAATTATGGCCTAATAAGGTGTGTTTTGTTGGGACCAATGAGTCCCACTAAGGTGTGTATATAACCAATATGTTGTGTTTATGACCAATCATGGCCTAATAAGTTGTGTTTAGTAGGTAATGAGGGTCGGTTGGACCAATAAGTGTTAGAGCATTTTGTGTTGTCTAGTGCTAGGTCTAGTATTTTGAATATGTAATTTATAAGTTTGTGTTTTATAGATCCAGCGGATCAGTGGCGGATCAGGTGGTACGCCGGACCACCTGATACGCTAGTAAGTTGGTCTGCCGGATCAGTCTCTATATATAGGTTTCAGTTTGATTCAGAGAGTGTGAGTGAGGTCTGAGCTTTCTTAAGTGTGTGTTTTACATGGTGTAACCTGAATACTCAGTGTACTCTCTGTTTACAAGCTGTGATCAATAAAGAAGATTATTTACCTTGTGTGTCCGAATCCGATTGTAATAATGCACTACCAAGATCGATTACGTGTTTTACAAGTGGTATCAGAGCAAGGTTTGCTCAGTTGCTGCGATTTACAGACCGGTTTTGGGTTTTGGAGAGAAAAACTTCGGTTTTGGTAAGATTTTGATCAATTCTTCTCAGTTCTTCGTCAATTCAGTATGTTTTCTTCATTCAGATTGCTTCTAGTTCATTTTCGCTGAGTTGTACGTTGTATTCAAGCATTAAAAATAAAAAATAGTGAAAAATTATGCATTTTACTTCTGGTCCGCGAGTGATCCGCTGGTGATCCGCCGGTTGAAGATTCTGATCCGCTAGAGTAAATTCATAGATTCAGTGATCCGCTGAATTCGATCCGCCAAGCAATCTTCAAACACTGATCCGTGGCGGTTATTATTTGATACGCGGCAGTTCCAGCGTATCAGATAGCAGCTTATCAGATAGCAGCGTATCAGATTAGCAGCGTATCAGTTAGCAGCGTATCAGTTTGATCCGCGGGTTGTTTTTGATCCGGTAGAAGAATTTTGTTCCGCAGGTTGATTTTTGATCCGGGGAGATTTGTTTCTGATCCGTTCACCTAGATTTTGATCCGGAGGTCTAATTTTGATCCGGGGTTCGATATTCTGATCCGCTGACTACAGAATTGAGGTTTTGTTAATCATGGATCCGTTTCAGGCTTTTGCTGCTATGTCTACAACTTTTCAAGCGTTGTTGAACTACGATAATGAAATAGGAACTACGAATAAAGTTCCTAAACTGATGAGATTTGAAGATTTTCATAATTGGAAAACTCGGTATGAGTCGTATATCGGTGTGACCGATGTTAGTGTTTGGACTCCTATGCTTGATGGTTATGAGATTCCAAAATTCACAACTGGGGAGTTTATTGGTCAAGAGAAGCCGTTCAACAAGATGAACGATGCTGAGAAAGAGGCATTCAAACTTGAAAGAAAAGCATATTCCAATTTATCAATGGCTTTACCTAAGGACATTTTGCATCAATTTAAAACACATACAACATCTAAGAAATTGTGGGATGCTTTATGTCATCGATGTGAAGGTAATGCACAATACAAGAAGAGCAAGAAGAAAGTGTTATTGCGAGAGTATGATAACTTTGCTCATGTTCCGACTGAGACCATTAATGATCTCATTTCAAGATTGTCTCATTTGGTTAGTGAACTTGATATTGTTGGAGTAAAAATTGAAGCTGGAGAATTGAAAGAAAAGCTATTAGATGCTTTGCCCAAGAAATGGGAAGGTTACATTTTGTTGCTGACTCATGATAAAAGCTTTGATGATCTCACATATGATGAACTTACAAGGAATCTACTAGCAAGGGAACTGAATATGATGCGGGTGAAAACTTTACCATCTCAAGTTCAGAATCCCGATATCTACTTTGGTGAAAATGCTTCTACCATGCATGCTAAAGCAAAGGCTAACACAAATCCACCATCTACTGCTTTTTATGTAGAAAATACTTCAAGTGGTCATGCAAACATGTCTAGAGGTTCTTCAAGTGGAAGTTATGCTAGTAAAGCTGCTGTAACATATCTTGTGTATTCGCATCAGTCGTCTTCTGTTCCAAATCACAATCAGAGTGCTTTTTCAGCAAAGACTACAAATGACTTTATGGCTTTATTTTCAGCAATGGTTTCGTCTTATGATGGAGTTGTTGCAGGAAAGTTAACTAGTGCTGAGTTAACTGATGAAGACTATGAACAGATTGATCCTGATGACTTAGAATTGATGGATATTAACTGGTCCATGGCAATGCTTGTACGCAGAGGCAAAAAGTATATGCAAAGAACGGGTCGGAAGGATTTAAATCCTGAAGGAAAACTTGGATTTGATAAGTCTAAGGTTCGTTGCTACAATTGTCAGAATTAAGGGCATTTTGCCAAGGAATGTACCAAGGGAAAACAGCAAGAAACTTCAAAGTTGTATCAAAAGTATGCTGCACAGAGTAACAAGCCATCAGGAAGCAATACTAATCCTTCAAGCTCAAATGCAAATGCTAGTGGATCAAATTCAGACAATAAAGCGTTGGTTTCACAAACTGGTGAAGGATATGATTGGGCTGCTGATTTTCCAGATGAATCTGCTTTCCTATGTACTGAGGAGCAGAGTGTAAAGATTGAAGATGATCCTGATCTTCCTGGTGAAGATTTCTTTGCTGAAGGTCAACATGCTTTTATGGCCAACATTCAGGTTGCTTCTAATTCTTGTGAACTTTGTCTTAATTCTGCTAATCAGTTGAAGGAACTCTCTGATGAGAACCATGTATTTTGACAAATACTCGTTAGCAGAAGAGAATGTCAAAATTTACAAACAACGGTGGGAAGCTGTTAAAGCTGAACTGAAAAGTGAACATGCTGTGGTTCTGAGCACAAAAATTGAGCTTAATAACAAAACGGAAGATTATATTTTTTGTGAAAAGAAGCTTGCTGAAGCAAATGCTAAAATTTCCGAATTAAACAATGAAATTTTGGATCTTAAAAGGCAACTTGAAAATTTCAAAAATTCATCTTCCTTTGCAAGTTTTCTTTGAAAAGATGAAAATCTAAAAGATTTGCTCAAAGAATCCGGGTGTAACTCACTTCCTCCACCCATTGTTCATGGTTTAGGATCAAAGGAATCTGAAACCAAAGTTGTGTTTGATTACTCAATGTTTACTGAGGGATCATCTGATAAATCCAAAAGCACTGATAAGAAGAAATCAGGCAAACATGTGTCCAAACCTAAGGTTGAGGTGTCAAAACAGTCTGAGTCCAGTGATTCTAAGGTTGAAAAACCTGTCACTGAGGTTAAGCTTCAAAGTGTCAAACTGACACCATTAGAGGCTGCTCAGAAAATACTTGAAACTGCAAAAA
>JBCNJP010003150.1:0-44872 GCA_039602395.1 Deinandra increscens subsp. villosa | reverse complement strand
CAATGATGGCCCAATAAGGTGTGTTTAGGGGAATGAAGGTCAGTTGGGACCAATGAGTCCCAATAAGGTGTGTATATAACCAATAAGTTGTGTTTACGACCAATTATGGCCCAATAAGGTGAGTTTTGTTGGGACCAATGAGTCCCACTAAGGTGTGTATATAACCAATACGTTGTGTTTATGACCAATGATGGCCCAATAAGGTGTGTTTAGTAGGTAATGAGGGTCGGTTGAGACGAATAAGTCCCAGTAAGGTGTGTATTTAACCAATACGTTGTGTTTAGGACCAATAATGGCACAATAAGGTGTGTTTAGTTGGGACCAATGAGTCCCACTAAGGTGTGTATATAACCAATACGTTGTATTTAGGACCAATGATGGCCCAATAAGGTGTGTTTAGTAGGCAATGAGGGTTAGTTGAGACCAATGAGTCCCTATAAGGTGTGTGTCTATAACCAATAAGTTGTGTTTAGGACCAATGATGGCCCAATAAGTTGTGTTTAGTATGTAATGAGGGTCGGTTGGGACCAATAAGTTCCAGTAAGGTGTGTATATAACCAATAAGTTGTGTTTAGGACCAATAATGGCACAATAAGGTGTGTTTAGGGGCAATGAGGGTCATGTGGGATCAATGAGTCCCTATAAGGCGTGTGTATGAAACCAATAAGTTGTGTTTAGGACCAATGATGGCCCAATAAGGTGTGTTTAGGGGTAATGAAGGTCAGTTGGGACCAATAAGTCCCAATAAGGTGAGTATATAACCAATAAGTTGTGTTTACGACCAATTATGGCCCAATAAGGTGTGTTTAGTTGGGACCAATGAGTCCCACTAAGGTGTGTATATAACCAATACATTGTATTTAGGACCAATGATGGCCCAATAAGGTGTGTTTAGTAGGAAATGAGGGTTAGTTGGGACCAATGAGTTCCTATAAGGTGTGTGTCTATAACCAATAAGTTGTTTTTAGGACCAATGATGGCCCAATAAGGTGTGTTTCGGGGAATGAAGGTCAGTTGGGAGCAATGAGTCCCAATAAGGTATGTATATAATCAATAAGTTGTGTTTACAACCAATTAGGGCCCAATAAGGTGAGTTTAGTTGGGACCAATGAGTCCCACTGAGGTGTGTATATAACCAATACGTTGTATTTAGGACCAATGATGGCCCAATAAGGTGTGTTTAGTAGGAAATGAGGGTTAGTTGGGACCAATGAGTTCCTATAAGGTGTGTGTCTATAACCAATAAGTTGTGTTTAGGACCAATGATGGCCCAATAAGGTGTGTTTCGGGGCAATGAAGGTCAGTTGGGACCAACGAGTCCCAGTAAGGTGTGTATCTAAACAATAAGTTATGTTTACGACAAATTATGACCCAATAAGGTGTGTTTAGTTGGGACCAATGAGTCCCACTAAGGTGTGTATATAACGAATACGGTGTGTTTATGACCAATAATGGCCCAATAAGGTGTGTTTAGTAGGTAATGAGGGTCGGTTGGGACCAATAAGTCCCAGTAAGGTGTGTATATAACCAATAAGTTGTGTTTAGGACCAATAATGGCACAATAAGGTGTGTTTAGGGGCAATAAGGGTCATTTGGGATCAATGAGTCCCTATAAGGTGTGTGTATGAAACCAATAAGTTGTCTTTAGGACCAATGATGGCCCAATAAGTTGTGTTAAGGGGCAATGAAGGTCAGTTTGGACCAATGAGTCCCAATAAGGTGAGTATATAACCAATAAGTTGTGTTTACGACCAATTATGGCCAAATAAGGTGTGTTTAGTTGGGACCAATGAGTCCCACTAAGGTGTGTATATAACCAATACGTTGTGTTTATGACCAATAATGGCCCAATAAGGTGTGTTTAGTAGGCAATGAGGGTTAGTTAGGACCAATGAGTTCCTATAAGGTGTGTGTCTATAACCAATAAGTTGTGTTTAGGAACAATGATGGCCCAATAAGGTGTGTTTCAGGGCAATGAAGGTCAGTTTGGACCAACGAGTCCCAATAAGGTGTGTATCTAAACAATAAGTTATGTTTATGACAAATTATGGCCTAATAAGGTGTGTTTAATTGGGACCAATGAGTCCCACTAAGGTGTGTATATAACGAATACGGTGTGTTTATGACCAATGATGGCCCAATAAGGTGTGTTTAGTAGGTAATGAGGGTCGGTTGGGACCAATAAGTCCCAGTAAGGTGTGTATATAACCAATAAGTTGTGTTTAGGACCAATAATGGCACAATAAGGTGTGTTTAGGGGCAATGAGGGTCATTTGGGATCAATGAGTCCCTATAAGGTGTGTGTAGGAAACCAATAAATTGTGTTTAGGACCAATGATGGCCCAATAATGTGTGTTTATGGGCAATGAAGGTCAGTTTGGACCAATGAATCCCAATAAGGTGAGTATATAACAAATAAGTTGTGTTTACGACCAATGATGGCCCAATAAGGTGTGTTTAGTAAGTAATGAGGGTCGGTTGGGACCAATAATTCCCGGTAAGGTGTGTATATAACCAATAAGTTGTGTTTAGGACCAATAATGGCACAATAAGGTGTGTTTAGGGGCAATGAGGGTCATTTGGGATCAATGAGTCCCTATATGGTGTGTGTATGAAACCAATAAGTTGTGTTTAGGACCAATGATGGCCCAATAAGGTGTGTTTAGTGGCAATGAAGGTCAGTTTGGACCAATGAGTCCCAATAAGGTGAGTATATAACCAATAAGTTGTGTTTACGACCAATTATGGCCCAATAAGGTGTGTTTAGTTGGGAGAATGTTTCCCACTAAGGTGTGTATATAACTAATACGTTGTGTTTATGACCAATAATGGCCCAATAAGGTGTATTTAGTGGGCAATGTGGGTCGGTTGGGACCAATAACTCCCAGTAAGGTGTGTATATAACCAATAAGTTGTGTTGAGGAACAATGATGGCCCAATAAGGTGTGTTTAGGGGAATGAAGGTCAGTTAGGACCAATGAGTCCCAATAAGGTGTGTATATAACCAATAAGTTGTGTTTACGACCAATTATGTCCCAATAAGGTGAGTTTTGTTGGGACCAATGACTCCCACTAAGGTGTGTATATAACCAATACGTTGTGTTTATGACCAATGATGGCCCAATAAGGTGTGTTTAGTAGGTAATCAGGGTCGGTTGGGACGAATAAGTCCCAGTAAGGTGTGTATATAACCAATAAGTTGTGTTTAGGACCAATAATGGCACAATAAGGTGTGTTTAGGGGCAATGAGGGTCATTTGGGATCATTGAGTCCCTATAAGGTGTGTGTATGAAACCAATAAGTTGTGTTTAGGACCAATGATGGCCTAATAAGGTGTGTTTAGGGGCGATGAAGGTCAGTTGTGACCAATGAGTCCCAGTAAGGTGTGTCTATAACCAATAATTTGTGTTGAGGACCAATGATGGCCCAATAAGGTGTGTTTAGGGGAATGAAGGTCAGTTGGGACCAATGAGTCCCAATAAGGTGTGTATATAACCAATAAGTTGTGTTTACGACCAATTATGGCCCAATAAGGTGAGTTTTGTTGGGACCAATGAGTCCCACTAAGGTGTGTATATAACCAATACGTTGTGTTTATGACCAATGATGGCCCAATAAGGTGTGTTTAGTAGGTAATGAGGGTCGGTTGAGACGAATAAGTCCTAGTAAGGTGTGTATATAACCAATAAGTTGTGTTTACGACCAATTATGTCCCAATAAGGTGAGTTTTGTTGGGACCAATGACTCCCACTAAGGTGTGTATATAACCAATACGTTGTGTTTATGACCAATGATGGCCCAATAAGGTGTGTTTAGTAGGTAATCAGGGTCGGTTGGGACGAATAAGTCCCAGTAAGGTGTGTATATAACCAATAAGTTGTGTTTAGGACCAATAATGGCACAATAAGGTGTGTTTAGGGGCAATGAGGGTCATTTGGGATCATTGAGTCCCTATAAGGTGTGTGTATGAAACCAATAAGTTGTGTTTAGGACCAATGATGGCCTAATAAGGTGTGTTTAGGGGCAATGAAGGTCAGTTGTGACCAATGAGTCCCAGTAAGGTGTGTCTATAACCAATAATTTGTGTTGAGGACCAATGATGGCCCAATAAGGTGTGTTTAGGGGAATGAAGGTCAGTTGGGACCAATGAGTCCCAATAAGGTGTGTATATAACCAATAAGTTGTGTTTACGACCAATTATGGCCCAATAAGGTGAGTTTTGTTGGGACCAATGAGTCCCACTAAGGTGTGTATATAACCAATACGTTGTGTTTATGACCAATGATGGCCCAATAAGGTGTGTTTAGTAGGTAATGAGGGTCGGTTGAGACGAATAAGTCCTAGTAAGGTGTGTATTTAACCAATACGTTGTGTTTAGGACCAATAATGTCACAATAAGGTGTGTTTTGGGAAATTAGGGTCATTTGGGATCAATGAGTCCCTATAAGGTTTGTGTATGAAACCAATAAGTTGTGTTTAAGACCAATGATGGCCCAATAAGGTGTGTTTAGGGGCAATGAAGGTCAGTTGGGACCAATGAGTCCCAGTAAGGTGTTTCTATAACCAATAATTTGTGTTGAGTGCCAATGATGGCCCAATAAGGTGTGTTTAGGGAATGAAGGTCAGTTGGGACCAATGAGTCCCAATAAGGTGTGTATATAACCAATAAGTTATGTTTACGACCAATTATGGCCCAATAAGGTGAGTTTTGTTGGGTTCAATGAGACCCACTAAGGTGTGTATATAACCAATATGTTGTGTTTATGACCAATGATGGCCCAATAAGGTGTGTTTAGTAGGTAATGAGGGTCGGTTGGGACCAATAAGTCCCAGTAAGGCGTGTATATAACCAATAAGTTGTGTTTAGAACCAATAATGGCACAATTAGGTGTGTTTAGGGGCAATGAGGGTCATTTGGGATCAATGAGTCCCTATAAGGTGTGTGTATGAATCCAATAAGTTGTGTTTAGGACCAATGATTGCCCAATAAGGTGTGTTTAGGGGAATGAAGGTCAGTTGGGACCAATGAATCCCAATAAGGTGAGTATATAACCAATAAGTTGCGTTTACGACCAACTATGGCCCAATAAGGTGTGTTTAGTTGGGACCAATGAGTCCCACCAAGGTGTGTATATAACCAATACGTTGTATTTAGGACCAATGATGGCCCAATAAGGTGTGTTTAGTAGGCAATTAGGGTTAGTTGGGACCAATGATTCCCTATAATGTGTGTGTCTATAACAATAAGTTGTGTTTAGGACCAATGATGGCCCAATAAGGTGTGTTTCGGGGCAATGAAGGTCATTTGGGACCAACGAGTCCCAATAAGGTGTGTATCTAAACAATAAGTTATGTTTACGACAAATTATGGCCCAATAAGGTGTGTTTAGTTGGGACCAATGAGTCCCACTAAGGTGTGTATATAACCAATAGGTTGTGTTTATGACCAATGATGGCCCAATAAGGTGTGTTTAGTAGGTAATGAGGGTCGGTTGGGACTAATAAGTCCCAGTAAGGTGTGTATATAACCAATACGTTGTGTTTATGACCAATAATGGCACAATAAGCTGTGTTTAGGGGCAATGAGGGTCATTTGGGATCAATGAGTCCCTATAAGGTGTGTGTATGAAACCAATAAGTTGTGTTTAGGACCAATGATGGCCCAATAAGGTGTGTTTATGGGCAATGAAGGTCAGTTTGGACCAATGAATCCCAATAAGGTGAGTATATAACAAATAAGTTGTGTTTACGACCAATTATGGCCCAATAAGGTGTGTTTAGTTGGGACCAATGAGTCCCGCTAAGGTGTGTATATAACCAATACGTTGTGTTTATGACCAATAATGGCCCAATAAGGTGTGTTTAGTAGGCAATGAGGGTTAGTTGGGACCAATGAGTTCCTATAAGGTGTGTGTCTATAACCAATAAGTTGTGTTTAGGACCAATGATGGCCCAATAAGGTGTGTTTCGGGGCAATGAAGGTCAGTTGGGACCAACTAGTCCCAATAAGGTGTGTATCTAAACAATAAGTTATGTTTACGACAAATTATGGCCCAATAAGGTGTGTTTAGTTGGGACCAATGAGTCCCACTAAGGTGTGTATATAACGAATACGGTGTGTTTATGACCAATGATGGCCCATTAAGGTGTGTTTAGTAGGTAATGAGGGTCGGTTGGGACCAATAAGTCCCAGTAAGGTGTGTATATAACCAATAAGTTGTGTTTAGGACCAATAATGGCACAATAAGGTGTGTTTAGGGGCAATGAGGGTCATTTGGGATCAATGAGTCCCTATAAGGTGTGTGTATGAAACCAATAAGTTGTGTTTAGGACCAATGATGGCCCAATAAGGTGTGTTTAGTGGCAATGAAGTTCAGTTTGGACCAATGAGTCCTAATAAGGTGAGTATATAACCAATAAGTTGTGCTTACGACCAATTATGGCCCAATAAGATGTGTTTAGTTGGGAGAATGGTTCCCACTAAGGTGTGTATATAACCAATACGTTGTGTTTATGACCAATAATGGCCCAATAAGGTGTATTTAGTGGGCAATGTGGGTCGGTTGGGACCAATAAGTCCCAGTAAGGTGTGTATATAACCAATAAGTTGTGTTGAGGAACAATGATGGCCCAATAAGGTGTGTTTAGGGGAATGAAGGTCAGTTAGGACCAATGAGTCCCTATAACGTGTGTATATAACCAATGACTCCCACTAAGGTGTGTATATAACCAATACATTGTGTTTATGACCAATGATGGCCCAATCAGGTGTGTTTAGTAGGTAATCAGGGTCGGTTGGGACGAATAAGTCCCAGTAAGGTGTGTATATAACCAATACGTTGTGTTTATGACCAATAATGGCCCAATAAGGTGTGTTTAGTAGGCAATGAGGGTTAGTTGGGACCAATGAGTTCCTATAAGGTGTGTGTCTATAACCAATAAGTTGTGTTTAGGAACAATGATGGCCCAATAAGGTGTGTTTCGGGGCAATGAAGGTCAGTTGGGACCAACGAGTCCCAATAAGGTGTGTATCTAAACAATAAGTTATATTTATGACAAATTATGGCCCAATAAGGTGTGTTTAGTTGGGACCAATGAGTCCCACTAAGGTGTGTATATAACGAATACGGTGTGTTTATGACCAATGATGGCCCAATAAGGTGTGTTTAGTAGGTAATGAGGGTCGGTTGGGACCAATAAGTCCCAGTAAGGTGTGTATATAACCAATAAGTTGTGTTTAGGACCAATAATGGCACAATAAGCTGTGTTTAGGGGCAATGAGGGTCATTTGGGATCAATGAGTCCCTATAAGGTGTGTGTATGAAACCAATAAGTTGTGTTTAGGACCAATGATGGCCCAATAAGGTGTGTTTATGGGCAATGAAGGTCAGTTTGGACCAATTAATCCCAATAAGGTGAGTATATAACAAATAAGTTGTGTTTACGACCAATTATGGCCCAATAAGGTGTGTTTAGTTGGGACCAATGAGTCCCGCTAAGGTGTGTATATAACCAATGCGTTGTGTTTATGACCAATAATGGCCCAATAAGGTGTGTTTAGTAGGCAATGAGGGTTAGTTGGGACCAATGAGTTCCTATAAGGTGTGTGTCTATAACCAATAAGTTGTGTTTAGGACCAATGATGGCCCAATAAGGTGTGTTTCGGGGCAATGAAGGTCAGTTGGGACCAACTAGTCCCAATAAGGTGTGTATCTAAACAATAAGTTATGTTTACGACAAATTATGGCCCAATAAGGTGTGTTTAGTTGGGACCAATGAGTCCCACTAAGGTGTGTATATAACGAATACGGTGTGTTTATGACCAATGATGGCCCAATAAGGTGTGTTTAGTAGGTAATGAGGGTCGGTTGGGACCAATAAGTCCCAGTAAGGTGTGTATATAACCAATAAGTTGTGTTTAGGACCAATAATGGCACAATAAGGTGTGTTTAGGGGCAATGAGGGTCATTTGGGATCAATGAGTCCCTATAAGGTGTGTGTATGAAACCAATAAGTTGTGTTTAGGACCAATGATGGCCCAATAAGGTGTGTTTAGTGGCAATGAAGTTCAGTTTGGACCAATGAGTCCTAATAAGGTGAGTATATAACAAATAAGTTGTGTTTACGACCAATTATGGCCCAATAAGGTGTGTTTAGTTGGGACCAATGAGTCCCGCTAAGGTGTGTATATAACCAATACGTTGTGTTTATGACCAATAATGGCCCAATAAGGTGTGTTTAGTAGGAAATGAGGGTTAGTTGGGACCAATGAGTTCCTATAAGGTGTGTGTCTATAACCAATAAGTTGTGTTTAGGAACAATGATGGCCCAATAAGGTGTGTTTCGGGGCAATGAAGGTCAGTTGGGACCAACGAGTCCCAATAAGGTGTGTATCTAAACAATAAGTTATATTTATGACAAATTATGGCCCAATAAGGTGTGTTTAGTTGGGACCAATGAGTCCCACTAAGGTGTGTATATAACGAATACGGTGTGTTTATGACCAATGATGGCCCAATAAGGTGTGTTATTTAGGTAATGAGGGTCGGTTGGGACCAATAAGTCCCAGTAAGGTGTGTATATAACCAATAAGTTGTGTTTAGGACCAATAATGGCACAATAAGCTGTGTTTAGGGGCAATGAGGGTCATTTGGGATCAATGAGTCCCTATAAGGTGTGTGTATGAAACCAATAAGTTGTGTTTAGGACCAATGATGGCCCAATAAGGTGTGTTTATGGGCAATGAAGGTCAGTTTGGACCAATGAATCCCAATAAGGTGAGTATATAACAAATATGTTGTGTTTACGACCAATTATAGCCCAATAAGGTGTGTTTAGTTGGGACCAATGAGTCCCGCTAAGGTGTGTATATAACCAATGCGTTGTGTTTATGACCAATAATGGCCCAATAAGGTGTGTTTAGTAGGCAATGAGGGTTAGTTGGGACCAATGAGTTCCTATAAGGTGTGTGTCTATAACCAATAAGTTGTGTTTAGGACCAATGATGGCCCAATAAGGTGTGTTTCGGGGCAATGAAGGTCAGTTGGGACCAACTAGTCCCAATAAGGTGTGTATCTAAACAATAAGTTATGTTTACGACAAATTATGGCCCAATAAGGTGTGTTTAGTTGGGACCAATGAGTCCCACTAAGGTGTGTATATAACGAATACGGTGTGTTTATGACCAATGATGGCCCAATAAGGTGTGTTTAGTAGGTAATGAGGGTCGGTTGGGACCAATAAGTCCCAGTAAGGTGTGTATATAACCAATAAGTTGTGTTTAGGACCAATAATGGCACAATAAGGTGTGTTTAGGGGCAATGAGGGTCATTTGGGATCAATGAGTCCCTATAAGGTGTGTGTATGAAACCAATAAGTTGTGTTTAGGACCAATGATGGCCCAATAAGGTGTGTTTAGTGGCAATGAAGTTCAGTTTGGACCAATGAGTCCTAATAAGGTGAGTATATAACCAATAAGTTGTGTTTACGACCAATTATGGCCCAATAAGGTGTGTTTAGTTGGGAGAATGGTTCCCACTAAGGTGTGTATATAACCAATACGTTGTGTTTATGACCAATAATGGCCCAATAAGGTGTATTTAGTGGGCAATGTGGGTCGGTTGGGACCAATAAGTCCCAGTAAGGTGTGTATATAACCAATAAGTTGTGTTGAGGAACAATGATGGCCCAATAAGGTGTGTTTAGGGGAATGAAGGTCAGTTAGGACCAATGAGTCCCTATAACGTGTGTATATAACCAATGACTCCCACTAAGGTGTGTATATAACCAATACATTGTGTTTATGACCAATGATGGCCCAATCAGGTGTGTTTAGTAGGTAATCAGGGTCGGTTGGGACGAATAAGTCCCAGTAAGGTGTGTATATAACCAATACGTTGTGTTTATGACGAATAATGGCCCAATAAGGTGTGTTTAGTAGGCAATGAGGGTTAGTTGGGACCAATGAGTTCCTATAAGGTGTGTGTCTATAACCAATAAGTTGTGTTTAGGAACAATGATGGCCCAATAAGGTGTTTTTCGGGGCAATGAAGGTCAGTTGGGACCAACGAGTCCCAATAAGGTGTGTATCTAAACAATAAGTTATGTTTATGACAAATTATGGCCCAATAAGGTGTGTTTAGTTGGGACCAATGAGTCCCACTAAGGTGTGTATATAACGAATACGGTGTGTTTATGACCAATGATGGCCCAATAAGGTGTGTTTAGTAGGTAATGAGGGTCGGTTGGGACCAATAAGTCCCAGTAAGGTGTGTATATAACCAATAAGTTGTGTTTAGGACCAATAATGGCACAATAAGCTGTGTTTAGGGGCAATGAGGGTCATTTGGGATCAATGAGTCCCTATAAGGTGTGTGTATGAAACCAATAAGTTGTGTTTAGGACCAATGATGGCCCAATAAGGTGTGTTTATGGGCAATGAAGGTCAGTTTGGACCAATGAATCCCAATAAGGTGAGTATATAACAAATAAGTTGTGTTTACGACCAATTATGGCCCAATAAGGTGTGTTTAGTTGGGACCAATGAGTCCCGCTAAGGTGTGTATATAACCAATACGTTGTGTTTATGACCAATAATGGCCCAATAAGGTGTGTTTAGTAGGCAATGAGGGTTAGTTGGGACCAATGAGTTCCTATAAGGTGTGTGTCTATAACCAATAAGTTGTGTTTAGGACCAATGATGGCCCAATAAGGTGTGTTTCGGGGCAATGAAGGTCAGTTGGGACCAACTAGTCCCAATAAGGTGTGTATCAAAACAATAAGTTATGTTTACGACAAATTATGGCCCAATAAGGTGTGTTTAGTTGGGACCAATGAGTCCCACAAAGGTGTGTATATAACGAATACGGTGTGTTTATGACCAATGATGGCCCATTAAGGTGTGTTTAGTAGGTAATGAGGGTCGGTTGGGACCAATAAGTCCCAGTAAGGTGTGTATATAACCAATAAGTTGTGTTTAGGACCAATAAGGGTACAATAAGGTGTGTTTAGGGGCAATGAGGGTAATTTGGGATCAATGAGTCCCTATAAGGTGTGTGTATGAAACCAATAAGTTGTGTTTAGGACCAATGATGGCCCAATAAGGTGTGTTTAGTGGCAATGAAGTTCAGTTTGGACCAATGAGTCCTAATAAGGTGAGTATATAACCAATAAGTTGTGTTTACGACCAATTATGGCCCAATAAGATGTGTTTAGTTGGGAGAATGGTTCCCACTAAGGTGTGTATATAACCAATACGTTGTGTTTATGACCAATAATGGCCCAATAAGGTGTATTTAGTGGGCAATGTGGGTCGGTTGGGACCAATAAGTCCCAGTAAGGTGTGTATATAACCAATAAGTTGTGTTGAGGAACAATGATGGCCCAATAAGGTGTGTTTAGGGGAATGAAGGTCAGTTAGGACCAATGAGTCCCTATAACGTGTGTATATAACCAATGACTCCCACTAAGGTGTGTATATAACCAATACATTGTGTTTATGACCAATGATGGCCCAATCAGGTGTGTTTAGTAGGTAATCAGGGTCGGTTGGGACGAATAAGTCCCAGTAAGGTGTGTATATAACCAATACGTTGTGTTTATGACCAATAATGGCCCAATAAGGTGTGTTTAGTAGGCAATGCGGGTTAGTTGGGACCAATGAGTTCCTATAAGGTGTGTGTCTATAACCAATAAGTTGTGTTTAGGAACAATGATGGCCCAATAAGGTGTGTTTCGGGGCAATGAAGGTCAGTTGGGACCAACGAGTCCCAATAAGGTGTGTATCTAAACAATAAGTTATATTTATGACAAATTATGGCCCAATAAGGTGTGTTTAGTTGGGACCAATGAGTCCCACTAAGGTGTGTATATAACGAATACGGTGTGTTTATGACCAATGATGGCCCAATAAGGTGTGTTTAGTAGGTAATGAGGGTCGGTTGGGACCAATAAGTCCCAGTAAGGTGTGTATATAACCAATAAGTTGTGTTTAGGACCAATAATGGCACAATAAGCTGTGTTTAGGGGCAATGAGGGTCATTTGGGATCAATGAGTCCCTATAAGGTGTGTGTATGAAACCAATAAGTTGTGTTTAGGACCAATGATGGCCCAATAAGGTGTGTTTATGGGCAATGAAGGTCAGTTTGGACCAATGAATCCCAATAAGGTGAGTATATAACAAATATGTTGTGTTTACGACCAATTATAGCCCAATAAGGTGTGTTTAGTTGGGACCAATGAGTCCCGCTAAGGTGTGTATATAACCAATGCGTTGTGTTTATGACCAATAATGGCCCAATAAGGTGTGTTTAGTAGGCAATGAGGGTTAGTTGGGACCAATGAGTTCCTATAAGGTGTGTGTCTATAACCAATAAGTTGTGTTTAGGACCAATGATGGCCCAATAAGGTGTGTTTCGGGGCAATGAAGGTCAGTTGGGACCAACTAGTCCCAATAAGGTGTGTATCTAAACAATAAGTTATGTTTACGACAAATTATGGCCCAATAAGGTGTGTTTAGTTGGGACCAATGAGTCCCACTAAGGTGTGTATATAACGAATACGGTGTGTTTATGACCAATGATGGCCCAATAAGGTGTGTTTAGTAGGTAATGAGGGTCGGTTGGGACCAATAAGTCCCAGTAAGGTGTGTATATAACCAATAAGTTGTGTTTAGGACCAATAATGGCACAATAAGGTGTGTTTAGGGGCAATGAGCGTCATTTGGGATCAATGAGTCCCTATAAGGTGTGTGTATGAAACCAATAAGTTCTCTTTAGGACCAATGATGGCCCAATAAGGTGTGTTTAGTGGCAATGAAGTTCAGTTTGGACCAATGAGTCCTAATAAGGTGAGTATATAACCAATAAGTTGTGTTTACGACCAATTATGGCCCAATAAGGTGTGTTTAGTTGGGAGAATGGTTCCCACTAAGGTGTGTATATAACCAATACGTTGTGTTTATGACCAATAATGGCCCAATAAGGTGTATTTAGTGGGCAATGTGGGTCGGTTGGGACCAATAAGTCCCAGTAAGGTGTGTATATAACCAATAAGTTGTGTTGAGGAACAATGATGGCCCAATAAGGTGTGTTTAGGGGAATGAAGGTCAGTTAGGACCAATGAGTCCCTATAACGTGTGTATATAACCAATGACTCCCACTAAGGTGTGTATATAACCAATACATTGTGTTTATGACCAATGATGGCCCAATCAGGTGTGTTTAGTAGGTAATCAGGGTCGGTTGGGACGAATAAGTCCCAGTAAGGTGTGTATATAACCAATACGTTGTGTTTATGACCAATAATGGCCCAATAAGGTGTGTTTAGTAGGCAATGAGGGTTAGTTGGGACCAATGAGTTCCTATAAGGTGTGTGTCTATAACCAATAAGTTGTGTTTAGGAACAATGATGGCCCAATAAGGTGTTTTTCGGGGCAATGAAGGTCAGTTGGGACCAACGAGTCCCAATAAGGTGTGTATCTAAACAATAAGTTATGTTTATGACAAATTATGGCCCAATAAGGTGTGTTTAGTTGGGACCAATGAGTCCCACTAAGGTGTGTATATAACGAATACGGTGTGTTTATGACCAATGATGGCCCAATAAGGTGTGTTTAGTAGGTAATGAGGGTCGGTTGGGACCAATAAGTCCCAGTAAGGTGTGTATATAACCAATAAGTTGTGTTTAGGACCAATAATGGCACAATAAGCTGTGTTTAGGGGCAATGAGGGTCATTTGGGATCAATGAGTCCCTATAAGGTGTGTGTATGAAACCAATAAGTTCTCTTTAGGACCAATGATGGCCCAATAAGTTGTGTTAAGGGGCAATGAAGGTCAGTTTGGACCAATGAGTCCCAATAAGGTGAGTATATAACCAATAAGTTGTGTTTACGACCAATTATGGCCAAATAAGGTGTGTTTAGTTGGGACCAATGAGTCCCACTAAGGTGTGTATATAACCAATACGTTGTGTTTATGACCAATAATGGCCCAATAAGGTGTGTTTAGTAGGCAATGAGGGTTAGTTAGGACCAATGAGTTCCTATAAGGTGTGTGTCTATAACCAATAAGTTGTGTTTAGGAACAATGATGGCCCAATAAGGTGTGTTTCGGGGCAATGAAGGTCAGTTTGGACCAACGAGTCCCAATAAGGTGTGTATCTAAACAATAAGTTATATTTATGACAAATTATGGCCCAATAAGGTGTGTTTAGTTGGGACCAATGAGTCCCACTAAGGTGTGTATATAACGAATACGGTGTGTTTATGACCAATGATGGCCCAATAAGGTGTGTTTAGTAGGTAATGAGGGTCGGTTGGGACCAATAAGTCCCAGTAAGGTGTGTATATAACCAATAAGTTGTGTTTAGGACCAATAATGGCACAATAAGCTGTGTTTAGGGGCAATGAGGGTCATTTGGGATCAATGAGTCCCTATAAGGTGTGTGTATGAAACCAATAAGTTGTGTTTAGGACCAATGATGGCCCAATAAGGTGTGTTTATGGGCAATGAAGGTCAGTTTGGACCAATGAATCCCAATAAGGTGAGTATATAACAAATATGTTGTGTTTACGACCAATTATGGCCCAATAAGGTGTGTTTAGTTGGGACCAATGAGTCCCGCTAAGGTGTGTATATAACCAATGCGTTGTGTTTATGACCAATAATGGCCCAATAAGGTGTGTTTAGTAGGCAATGAGGGTTAGTTGGGACCAATGAGTTCCTATAAGGTGTGTGTCTATAACCAATAAGTTGTGTTTAGGACCAATGATGGCCCAATAAGGTGTGTTTCGGGGCAATGAAGGTCAGTTGGGACCAACTAGTCCCAATAAGGTGTGTATCTAAACAATAAGTTATGTTTACGACAAATTATGGCCCAATAAGGTGTGTTTAGTTGGGACCAATGAGTCCCACTAAGGTGTGTATATAACGAATACGGTGTGTTTATGACCAATGATGGCCCAATAAGGTGTGTTTAGTAGGTAATGAGGGTCGGTTGGGACCAATAAGTCCCAGTAAGGTGTGTATATAACCAATAAGTTGTGTTTAGGACGAATAATGGCACAATAAGGTGTGTTTAGGGGCAATGAGGGTCATTTGGGATCAATGAGTCCCTATAAGGTGTGTGTATGAAACCAATAAGTTGTGTTTAAGACCAATGATGGCCCAATAAGGTGTGTTTAGTGGCAATGAAGTTCAGTTTGGACCAATGAGTCCTAATAAGGTGAGTATATAACCAATAAGTTGTGTTTACGACCAATTATGGCCCAATAAGGTGTGTTTAGTTGGGAGAATATTTCCCACTAAGGTGTGTATATAACCAATACGATGTGTTTATGACCAATAATGGCCCAATAAGGTGTATTTAGTGGGCAATGTGGGTCGGTTGGGACCAATAAGTCCCAGTAAGGTGTGTATATAACCAATAAGTTGTGTTGAGGAACAATGATGGCCCAATAAGGTGTGTTTAGGGGAATGAAGGTCAGTTAGGACCAATGAGTCCCTATAACGTGTGTATATAACCAATGACTCCCACTAAGGTGTGTATATAACCAATACATTGTGTTTATGACCAATGATGGCCCAATAAGGTGTGTTTAGTAGGTAATCAGGGTCGGTTGGGACGAATAAGTCCCAGTAAGGTGTGTATATAACCAATAAGTTGTGTTTAGGACCAATAATGGCACAATAAGGTGTGTTTAGGGGCAATGAGGGTCATTTGGGATCAATGAGTCCCTATAAGGTGTGTGTATGAAACCAATAAGTTGTGTTTAGGACCAATGATGGCCCAATAAGGTGTGTTTAGGGGCAATGAAGGTCAGTTGGGACCAATGAGTCCTAATAAGGTGAGTATATAACCAATAAGTTGTGTTTACGACCAATTATGGCCCAATAAGGTGTGTTTAGTTGGGACCAATGAGTCCCACTAAGGTGTGTATATAACGAATACGGTGTGTTTATGAGCAATGATGGCCCAATAAGGTGTGTTTAGTAGGTAATGAGGGTCGGTTGGGACCAATAAGTCCCAGTAAGGTGTGTATATAACCAATAAGTTGTGTTTAGGACCAATAATGTCACAATAAGGTGTGTTTAGGGGCAATGAGGGTCATTTGGGATCAATGAGTACCTATAAGGTGTGTGTATGAAACCAATAAGTTGTGTTTAGGACCAATGATGGCCCAATAAGGTGTGTTTAGTGGCAATGAAGTTCAGTTTGGACCAATGAGTCCTAATAAGGTGAGTATATAACCAATAAGTTGTGTTTACGACCAATTATGGCCCAATAAGGTGTGTTTAGTTGGGAGAATATTTCCCACTAAGGTGTGTATATAACGAATACGGTGTGTTTATGACCAATGATGGCCTAATAAGGTGTGTTTAGTAGGTAATGAGGGTCGGTTGGGACCAATAAGTCCCAGTAAGGTGTGTATATAACCAATAAGTTGTGTTTAGGACCATTAATGGCACAATAAGGTGTGTTTAGGGGCAATGAGGGTCATTTGGGATCAATGAGTCCCTATAAGGTGTGTGTATGAAACCAATAAGTTGTGTTTACGACCAATTATGGCCCAATAAGGTGTGTTTAGTTGGGAGAATATTTCCCACTAAGGTGTGTATATAACCAATACGTTGTGTTTATGACCAATAATGGCGCAATAAGGTGTATTTAGTGGGCAATGTGGGTCGGTTGGGACCAATAAGTCCCAGTAAGGTGTGTATATAACCAATAAGTTGTGTTGAGGAACAATGATGGCCCAATAAGGTGTGTTTAGGGGAATGAAGGTCAGTTAGGACCAATGAGTCCCTATAACGTGTGTATATAACCAATGACTCCCACTAAGGTGTGTATATAACCAATACATTGTGTTTATGACCAATGATGGCCCAATAAGGTGTGTTTAGTAGGTAATCAGGGTCGGTTGGGACGAATAAGTCCCAGTAAGGTGTGTATATAACCAATAAGTTGTGTTTAGGACCAATAATGGCACAATAAGGTGTGTTTAGGGGCAATGAGGGTCATTTGGGATCAATGAGTCCCTATAAGGTGTGCGTATCAAACCAATAAGTTGTGTTTAGGACCAATGATGGTCCAATAAGGTGTGTTTAGGGGCAATGAAGGTCAGTTGGGACCAATGAGTCCTAATAAGGTGAGTATATAACCAATAAGTTGTGTTTACGACCAATTATGGCCCAATAAGGTGTGTTTAGTTGGGACCAATGAGTCCCACTAAGGTGTGTATATAACGAATACGGTGTGTTTATGACCAATGATGGCCCAATAAGGTGTGTTTAGTAGGTAATGAGGGTCGGTTGGGACCAATAAGTCCCAGTAAGGTGTGTATATAACCAATAAGTTGTGTTTAGGACCAATAATGTCACAATAAGGTGTGTTTAGGGGCAATGAGGGTTATTTGGGATTAATGAGTCCCTATAAGGTGTGTGTATGAAACCAATAAGTTGTGTTTAGGACCAATGATGACCCAATAAGGTGTGTTTAGTGGCAATGAAGTTCAGTTTGGACCAATGAGTCCTAATAAGGTGAGTATATAACCAATAAGTTGTGTTTACGACCAATTATGGCCCAATAAGGTGTGTTTAGTTGGGAGAATATTTCCCACTAAGGTGTGTATATAACGAATACGGTGTGTTTATGACCAATGATGGCCTAATAAGGTGTGTTTAGTAGGTAATGAGGGTCGGTTGGGACCAATAAGTCCCAGTAATGTGTGTATATAACCAATAAGTTATGTTTAGGACCAATAATGGCACAATAAGGTGTGTTTAGGGGCAATGAGGGTCATTTGGGATCAATGAGTCCCTATAAGGTGTGTGTATAAAACCAATAAGTTGTGTTTAGGACCAATGATGGCCCAATAAGGTGTGTTTAAGGGCAATGAAGGTCAGTTGGGACCAATGAGTCCCAATAAGGTGTGTATATAACCAATAAGTTGTGTTTAGGACCAATAATGGCACAACAAGGTGTGTTTAGGGGCAATGAGGGTCATTTGGGATCAATGAGTCCCTATAAGGTGTGTGTATGAAACCAATAAGTTGTGTTTAGGACCAATGATGGCCCAATAAGGTGTGTTTAGTGGCAATGAAGGTCAGTTTGGACCAATGAGTCCTAATAAGGTGAGTATATAACCAATAAGTTGTGTTTACGACCAATTATGGCCCAATAAGGTGTGTTTAGTTGGGAGAATGTTTCCCACTAAGGTGTGTATTTAACCAATACGTTGTGTTTATGACCAATAATGGCCCAATAAGGTGTATTTAGTGGGCAATGTGGGTCGGTTGGGACCAATAAGTCCCAGTAAGGTGTGTATATAACCAATAAGTTGTGTTGAGGAACAATGATGGCCTAATAAGGTGTGTTTAGGGGAATGAAGGTCAGTTAGGACCAATGAGTCCCTATAACGTGTGTATATAACCAATGACTCCCACTAAGGTGTGTATATAACCAATACATTGTGTTTATGACCAATGATGGCCCAATAAGGTGTGTTTAGTAGGTGATCAGGGTCGGTTGGGACGAATAAGTCCCAGTAATGTGTGTATATAACCAATAAGTTGTGTTTAGGACCAATAATGGCACAATAAGGTGTGTTTAGGGGCAATGAGGGTCATTTGGGATCAATGAGTACCTATAAGGTGTGTGTATGAAACCAATAAGTTGTGTTTAGGACCAATGATGGCCCAATAAGGTGTGTTTAGTGGCAATGAAGTTCAGTTTGGACCAATGAGTCCTAATAAGGTGAGTATATAACCAATAAGTTGTGTTTACGACCAATTATGGCCCAATAAGGTGTGTTTAGTTGGGAGAATATTTCCCACTAAGGTGTGTATATAACGAATACGGTGTGTTTATGACCAATGATGGCCTAATAAGGTGTGTTTAGTAGGTAATGAGGGTCGGTTGGGACCAATAAGTCCCAGTAAGGTGTGTATATAACCAATAAGTTAAGTTTAGGACCAATAATGGCACAATAAGGTGTGTTTAGGGGCAATGAGGGTCATTTGGGATCAATGAGTCCCTATAAGGTGTGTGTATGAAACCAATAAGTTGTGTTTACGACCAATTATGGCCCAATAAGGTGTGTTTAGTTGGGAGAATATTTCCCACTAAGGTGTGTATATAACCAATACGTTGTGTTTATGACCAATAATGGCGCAATAAGGTGTATTTAGTGGGCAATGTGGGTCGGTTGGGACCAATAAGTCCCAGTAAGGTGTGTATATAACCAATAAGTTGTGTTGAGGAACAATGATGGCCCAATAAGGTGTGTTTAGGGGAATGAAGGTCAGTTAGGACCAATGAGTCCCTATAACGTGTGTATATAACCAATGACTCCCACTAAGGTGTGTATATAACCAATACATTGTGTTTATGACCAATGATGGCCCAATAAGGTGTGTTTAGTAGGTAATCAGGGTCGGTTGGGACGAATAAGTCCCAGTAAGGTGTATATATAACCAATAAGTTGTGTTTAGGACCAATAATGGCACAATAAGGTGTGTTTAGGGGCAATGAGGGTCATTTGGGATCAATGAGTCCCTATAAGGTGTGCGTATCAAACCAATAAGTTGTGTTTAGGACCAATGATGGCCCAATAAGGTGTGTTTAGGGGCAATGAAGGTCAGTTGGGACCAATGAGTCCTAATAAGGTGAGTATATAACCAATAAGTTGTGTTTACGACCAATTATGGCCCAATAAGGTGTGTTTAGTTGGGACCAATGAGTCCCACTAAGGTGTGTATATAACGAATACGGTGTGTTTATGACCAATGATGGCCCAATAAGGTGTGTTTAGTAGGTAATGAGGGTCGGTTGGGACCAATAAGTCCCAGTAAGGTGTGTATATAACCAATAAGTTGTGTTTAGGACCAATAATGTCACAATAAGGTGTGTTTAGGGGCAATGAGTGTTATTTGGGATTAATGAGTCCCTATAAGGTGTGTGTATGAAACCAATAAGTTGTGTTTAGGACCAATGATGGCCCAATAAGGTGTGTTTAGTGGCAATGAAGTTCAGTTTGGACCAATGAGTCCTAATAAGGTGAGTATATAACCAATAAGTTGTGTTTACGACCAATTATGGCCCAATAAGGTGTGTTTAGTTGGGAGAATATTTCCCACTAAGGTGTGTATATAACGAATACGGTGTGTTTATGACCAATGATGGCCTAATAAGGTGTGTTTAGTAGGTAATGAGGGTCGGTTGGGACCAATAAGTCCCAGTAATGTGTGTATATAACCAATAAGTTATGTTTAGGACCAATATGGCACAATAAGGTGTGTTTAGGGGCAATGAGGGTCATTTGGGATCAATGAGTCCCTATAAGGTGTGTGTATAAAACCAATAAGTTGTGTTTAGGACCAATGATGGCCCAATAAGGTGTGTTTAAGGGCAATGAAGGTCAGTTGGGACCAATGAGTCCCAATAAGGTGTGTATATAACCAATAAGTTGTGTTTAGGACCAATAATGGCACAACAAGGTGTGTTTAGGGGCAATGAGGGTCATTTGGGATCAATGAGTCCCTATAAGGTGTGTGTATGAAACCAATAAGTTGTGTTTAGGACCAATGATGGCCCAATAAGGTGTGTTTAGTGGCAATGAAGGTCAGTTTGGACCAATGAGTCCTAATAAGGTGAGTATATAACCAATAAGTTGTGTTTACGACCAATTATGGCCCAATAAGGTGTGTTTAGTTGGGAGAATGTTTCCCACTAAGGTGTGTATTTAACCAATACGTTGTGTTTATGACCAATAATGGCCCAATAAGGTGTATTTAGTGGGCAATGTGGGTCGGTTGGGACCAATAAGTCCCAGTAAGGTGTGTATATAACCAATAAGTTGTGTTGAGGAACAATGATGGCCTAATAAGGTGTGTTTAGGGGAATGAAGGTCAGTTAGGACCAATGAGTCCCTATAACGTGTGTATATAACCAATGACTCCCACTAAGGTGTGTATATAACCAATACATTGTGTTTATGACCAATGATGGCCCAATAAGGTGTGTTTAGTAGGTGATCAGGGTCGGTTGGGACGAATAAGTCCCAGTAATGTGTGTATATAACCAATAAGTTGTGTTTAGGACCAATAATGGCACAATAAGGTGTGTTTAGGGGCAATGAGGGTCATTTGGGATCAATGAGTACCTATAAGGTGTGTGTATGAAACCAATAAGTTGTGTTTAGGACCAATGATGGCCCAATAAGGTGTGTTTAGTGGCAATGAAGTTCAGTTTGGACCAATGAGTCCTAATAAGGTGAGTATATAACCAATAAGTTGTGTTTACGACCAATTATGGCCCAATAAGGTGTGTTTAGTTGGGAGAATATTTCCCACTAAGGTGTGTATATAACGAATACGGTGTGTTTATGACCAATGATGGCCTAATAAGGTGTGTTTAGTAGGTAATGAGGGTCGGTTGGGACCAATAAGTCCCAGTAAGGTGTGTATATAACCAATAAGTTGTGTTTAGGACCAATAATGGCACAATAAGGTGTGTTTAGGGGCAATGAGGGTCATTTGGGATCAATGAGTCCCTATAAGGTGTGTGTATGAAACCAATAAGTTGTGTTTACGACCAATTATGGCCCAATAAGGTGTGTTTAGTTGGGAGAATATTTCCCACTAAGGTGTGTATATAACCAATACGTTGTGTTTATGACCAATAATGGCGCAATAAGGTGTATTTAGTGGGCAATGTGGGTCGGTTGGGACCAATAAGTCCCAGTAAGGTGTGTATATAACCAATAAGTTGTGTTGAGGAACAATGATGGCCCAATAAGGTGTGTTTAGGGGAATGAAGGTCAGTTAGGACCAATGAGTCCCTATAACGTGTGTATATAACCAATGACTCCCACTAAGGTGTGTATATAACCAATACATTGTGTTTATGACCAATGATGGCCCAATAAGGTGTGTTTAGTAGGTAATCAGGGTCGGTTGGGACGAATAAGTCCCAGTAAGGTGTGTATATAACCAATAAGTTGTGTTTAGGACCAATAATGGCACAATAAGGTGTGTTTAGGGGCAATGAGGGTCATTTGGGATCAATGAGTCCCTATAAGGTGTGCGTATCAAACCAATAAGTTGTGTTTAGGACCAATGATGGCCCAATAAGGTGTGTTTAGGGGCAATGAAGGTCAGTTGGGACCAATGAGTCCTAATAAGGTGAGTATATAACCAATAAGTTGTGTTTACGACCAATTATGGCCCAATAAGGTGTGTTTAGTTGGGACCAATGAGTCCCACTAAGGTGTGTATATAACGAATACGGTGTGTTTATGACCAATGATGGCCCAATAAGGTGTGTTTAGTAGGTAATGAGGGTCGGTTGGGACCAATAAGTCCCAGTAAGGTGTGTATATAACCAATAAGTTGTGTTTAGGACCAATAATGTCACAATAAGGTGTGTTTAGGGGCAATGAGGGTTATTTGGGATTAATGAGTCCCTATAAGGTGTGTGTATGAAACCAATAAGTTGTGTTTAGGACCAATGATGGCCCAATAAGGTGTGTTTAGTGGCAATGAAGTTCAGTTTGGACCAATGAGTCCTAATAAGGTGAGTATATAACCAATAAGTTGTGTTTACGACCAATGAATACGGTGTGTTTATGACCAATGATGGCCTAATAAGGTGTGTTTAGTAGGTAATGAGGGTCGGTTGGGACCAATAAGTCCCAGTAATGTGTGTATATAACCAATAAGTTATGTTTAGGACCAATAATGGCACAATAAGGTGTGTTTAGGGGCAATGAGGGTCATTTGGGATCAATGAGTCCCTATAAGGTGTGTGTATAAAACCAATAAGTTGTGTTTAGGACCAATGATGGCCCAATAAGGTGTGTTTAAGGGCAATGAAGGTCAGTTGGGACCAATGAGTCCCAATAAGGTGTGTATATAACCAATAAGTTGTGTTTAGGACCAATAATGGCACAACAAGGTGTGTTTAGGGGCAATGAGGGTCATTTGGGATCAATGAGTCCCTATAAGGTGTGTGTATGAAACCAATAAGTTGTGTTTAGGACCAATGATGGCCCAATAAGGTGTGTTTAGTGGCAATGAAGGTCAGTTTGGACCAATGAGTCCTAATAAGGTGAGTATATAACCAATAAGTTGTGTTTACGACCAATTATGGCCCAATAAGGTGTGTTTAGTTGGGAGAATATTTCCCACTAAGGTGTGTATTTAACCAATACGTTGTGTTTATGACCAATAATGGCCCAATAAGGTGTATTTAGTGGGCAATGTGGGTCGGTTGGGACCAATAAGTCCCAGTAAGGTGTGTATATAACCAATAAGTTGTGTTGAGGAACAATGATGGCCTAATAAGGTGTGTTTAGGGGAATGAAGGTCAGTTAGGACCAATGAGTCCCTATAACGTGTGTATATAACCAATGACTCCCACTAAGGTGTGTATATAACCAATACATTGTGTTTATGACCAATGATGGCCCAATAAGGTGTGTTTAGTAGGTGATCAGGGTCGGTTGGGACGAATAAGTCCCAGTAATGTGTGTATATAACCAATAAGTTGTGTTTAGGACCAATAATGGCACAATAAGGTGTGTTTAGGGGCAATGAGGGTCATTTGGGATCAATGAGTCCCTATAAGGTGTGTGTATGAAACCAATAAGTTGTGTTTAGGACCAATGATGGCCCAATAAGGTGTGTTTAGGGGCAATGAAGGTAAGTTGGGACCAATGAGTCCCAATAAGGTGTGTATATAACCAATAAGTTGTGTTTACGACCAATTATGGCCCATAAGGTGAGTTTTATTGGGACCAATGAGTCCCACTAAGGTGTGTATATAACCAATACGTTATGTTTATGACCAATGATGGTCCAATAAGGTGTGTTTAGTAGGTAATGAGGGTCGGTTGAGACGAATAACTCCCAGTAAGGTGTGTATTTAACCAATAAGTTGTGTTTAGGACCAATAATGGCACAATAAGGTGTGTTTTGGGGCAATCAGGGTCATTTGGGATCAATGAGTCCCTATATGGTGTGTGTATGAAACCAATAAATTGTGTTTAGGACCAATGATGGCCCAATAAGGTGTTTTTATGGGCAATGAAGGTCAGTTGGTACCAATGAGTCCCAGTAAGGTGTGTCTATAACCAATAATTTGTGTTGAGTACCAATGATGGCCCAATAAGGTGTGTTTAGGGAATGAAGGTCCGTTAGGGCCAATGAGTCCCAATAAGGTGTGTATATAACCAATAAGTTGTGTTTACGACCAATTATGGCCCAATAAGGTGAGTTTTACTGGGACCAATGAGTCCCACTAAGGTGTGTATATAACCAATACGTTGTGTTTATGACCAATGATGGCCCAATAAGGTGTGTTTAGTAGGTAATGAGGGTCGGTTGGGACCAAGAAGTCCCAGTAAGGCGTGTATATAACCAATAAGTTGTGTTTAGAACCAATAATGGCACAATTAGGTGTGTTTAGGGGCAATGAGGGTCATTTGGGATCAATGAGTCCCTATAAGGTGTGTGTATGAAACCAATAAGTTGTGTTTATGACCAATGATGGCCCAATAAGGTGTGTTTAGTGGCAACGAAGGTCAGTTTGGACCAATGAGTCCCAATAAGGTGAGTATATAACCAATAAGTTGTGTTTATGACCAATTATGGCCCAATAAGGTGTGTTTAGTTGAGACAATGTTTCCCACTAAGGTGTGTATATAACCAATACGTTATGTTTATGACCAATGATGGCCCAATAAGGTGTGTTTAGTGGCAATGCGGTTCGGTTGGGACCAATAAGTCCTAGTAAGGTGTGTATATAACCAATAATTTGTGTTGAGGACAAATGATTGCCCAATAAGGTGTGTCTAGGGGAATGAAGGTCAGTTGGGACCAATGGGTCCTAATAAGGTGTGTATGTAACCAATAAGTTGTGTTTACTGAAGATCAATGTAGGGAGGAATTCATAGTTTTGTTAAGTTTGCTTGTTTAGATTAGTTTCAATTGTAATTTTGTCCTTTTGGTAGCTAGCGAAACTACCGAGCGAAACTGTTGTTTCGCTCGGTAACTAGTTTAGTCTGGTCTCAGTGACAGTTTCGCTTGTCCAGCGAAACTGCCAACGAAACTATCTACTGTTCTGTATAAATAGTCGCCTTTGTGCACTCTTTTGTAACTTTGGCAACTTTATCAACCCGAATACAAGATTTCTAGATTTTGGTAAGTTTGGTGACGGCTAGGAGCATTCTATTCAACCTTTGTAGCTATTGTTCATCTCTTATCATCCATTTGGTTGTAGTTGTGATTGTTCAATACTAAAAACCAATTTTAGCTATTGGAAATCATCCTTTATTGATATTTGATTAGTTTTCTTCTCAAAACACCTTTATTAGCACTGATTAAGATCAGTGAGGACCAACAATATGGTATCAGAGACTTTGTGCTCCTGATTTTTGGTGTTTTTTGAGTGTTTTTGGTAAAACTTTTGAAAATCTATTTGGATCTATAATCTGATTGTTTTGGATTGTAAATTGGTTGAATATTGTATGTTTTGATGTCCTGAAGCCTATGCAATCAACTAATCATTACTCCATAGTGATTTGGATTAGTTTTTGATCATTTCTTCTTCAAAAAGAGGGTTTTCTGTTCTGGGCGAAACTGATGTTCTTCCAGCGATACTATATAGCGAAACTATTGTGTCGCTGTGAAATTTCATATATTTGATTTGGACGAAACTACTGGCGAAACAAGCATTGATTTTTTTTGAATGAAAGCTCAAACCAGTTTCCAGCGAATCTAGCTAGCGAAACTGTGTGTCATCGGGTATTTCCTAGCGAAAGTACTGCCCGTGCATACAGCGAAACTAGTTGGCGAAATTGCTGAATTGGTTCACTGTTCCCAAGCGAAACTACTGGCAAAACTATAAGTTCCAGCAAAATTATTCAACTGATCAGGATTTCTGAGCGAAATTACTGGCGAAACTAATTCTCCCAGCGAAACTAACCAAATTGTCTGGTTCTTTGTTTGTTTGTGTCTTTCTTATTTCAGGCTGATTTGATATGGCTTTAGGTGCCAATGTTGCTGACACTGAAAGCATTTCTCCAAACCGACCACCGAGGCTGATCAACGGAGACAATTTTGAAGACTGGAAACGATGTCTGAAATCGTTCTTTCTGTACACCGATCACAATCAATGGTTGTCGATCGTCGATGGACCTCATGTTCCAACCACCACTACTGGTGAAGTAACCCAGATCAACAGAAATCCGTCTACCTTTACTGAGAAGGATTTGAAACTTTTTGATCGAGATCAAAAGGCTCTTAGTGCTCTCTCTCTCTGTTTATTGCAAGAAATCTACAATCGTTTCGCTGAGCACTCTGATGCAAAAGGTTTGTTTGATGCTCTTTGTGAGTTTTATGATGGTAATGAAGATCTTGTGAAGGACAAAGAAGCCCAAGCAACTAAAGAATTCAATTCGTTCACCAGCATGAAGAATGAAAAGTTAATTGATTTGACTAACCGTTTTCTGACCGTGTCAAGCAATCTGAAGAAGTATGATTCAGGACTCACCAACTCTGAACAAATCAAGAAGCTGTTGGATGCTCTTCCACCCGAGTGGAGCATCCAGGTTCGTATGTTGAAACAAGAGAGGGGTTTCTCCGAATACAAGCTTATGGACGTAATTAACAAGCTTAAGTCATTTGAGCTGGATGTTCAAAGGAGAGAGTACAATCAAGCCATGGGTCCTGCTAAAGTTTATTCTCCAAATTCGGCTCTCATCTCAACTGTTACACCCAAAGGAGCCTCATCTCAAATTCAATCTGCTCATCTTGGGTCTGGTTCATCCTCAACTGCTTCTGCCACTGCGCAAAGAACCTCTGCTCAACAAACACCCCAGATCTCACCCGAATTCATGGGATTGTTCTCATTGTTTGCCAACAGTTATCAAGCTTCGCTGCTGGAGAACTTCAAGGTTCGACTCTGACCGCTGAGGATATGTACCAAGTTGACCCAGATGATTTGGAAGAAACCGACTTAAAATGGCAAATGGCCATGTTGACCCTTCGTGTTAGAAAGTTCATCGAACGTACTGGGAGAAACACTTTCGGGAATCAAAATGGAAAAGTTGGGTTCGATAAGGCTAAGCTAAGATGTTACAACTGTAAGCAACTTGGCCATTTCAAGAGAGAATGTCCGAATCCAATTGTCACTGAACCGACTTCTGAGCCTGCAGCTCGAGTCATCCCTATCACCGACAAAGCTGAAGCCAAGCCAAAGAAAGAAGTGGCTCTTCTGACTAACTTTGACTGGAGTTCGGAGATCTTTGAAACTGAGGAAGCCGTAAATCAAGCGCTTGTGGCTCAAATTCATGAACAAAGCAATGACCCCACAGTTAACAGCTGTGAGAAGGGAGAAGTTGAGAAGAAGATGAATGAGAAAACGACAAGCACACCCGCGTGCACCTGTGAGAAAGCCCTTGCTGCAGAAAAGGTAATAATGGGTCTTTCATATGAATCTGTTCAAGATATGTGCTCTCATCCTTGTAGAATTCGTCTGTTCGGAATCTACAAGGCCAATCGATTGTTGATTGACAACAACGATGAATTAAAAACTATGAACACCCAATTAAAAGAAAATGAATCAAAATATTTTGTGAAATTAAATGAGGCAATGCATGAAAATGAACATTTAAAACAAACTCTTCTTGCTAAAAATGTTGAATTAAACATGCTTTCTGAAAGAGTTACATTAGCCCAATTCGAAGCCTCTCAACTTCAGACTAAGTTAGATAAATGGACCGTTTCTCAAATGAAAGTTGATGAGATGCTCGTTAAACAACGAGGAGCTAGAATAAAAACCGGGGTGGGTTTGGAGGAAAAGGAAAAGGTGTTTCCTAAAGTTTACCCTCCTCCAAGCACGCATTGTTACTCACCTACTCCGAAACCTCATCCTCTAAATGATTTAATTCCTAGTGATGCTAACAGTTTGCATGCAGGTCTAGAAGGAGTTAACCATAAGGAGATCAGGGAGGATTTTGATTATGGATATGGTAACACAAGTGGGCTTGGATGCGGTAGTCTTAAATCTAAGGAGTCTGTTACGAGTAGTAGTTCTCATTCCAAGAAGTCTAGCACATGATAGTAGTATAGCTAGTAGTTGTTCTTCTTTAGATAGCTGTAGTGATGAGTCCGTGTCTGTTAATCAAGAAAGCTATGTTTCAAATGAAAATGATCAATGTCATGCAAGTACATCTCAAAATTGCTTCAACAAATTTCTTTCTAATCCAATTCCTTCTTTCACTCCGATACGAATTTCAAAACCTACCGAAAATCATGTTTCTCAAGAGAAGGAATCATCTTTGAAAACTAAACCTGCCAAAACCGTTATTGAAATTAATAATCCAAAGATTTCAAATGATAAAACAAATGTGGATTTTGAAACCAACAGTGATTCTGATTCTGAAACATCAGATTGTGAGGAGGAAAGTCTTTCAGAAACTTCCTCCTGCACAAGTCACAAATCTCACTGTTTCAGATGTGGTAAGGATGATCATGTTGTTAAACATTGCAAAGAGAAATTAAACTCAAACAAACCATGATAGATCCTTTGGCCACAAGGTAACCAGTTTTGTAAAACAATTCTTTGGGGGAAAGCAGAAAGTTACTAATCCCAGAAGTGCAAAAGTCTGGGCACCCGTTATTAAGTAATTTCTTGTCTTGTATTGCCAGGCACTCCCGAAGAACTCTGCAAATAGCTATTGGCATATAGATTCGGGATGCTCTCGGCATATGACAGGGTTGAAAGACCTGCTTACAAATTACAGGATCGTGGATGGTGGGTTTGTTTCTTTTGCAGGTAATAAGAGAGGTGGAAAGATGGTTGGACAAGGAGATGTGTCATATGGGTCTCTTATGTATCTCACAGCCAGTCGTCCGGATATCACTTTTGCCGTGTGCTACTATGCTCGTTATCAGGCTGACCCAAGGGAATCTCACGAAAAGGCCGCCAAGCGAATATTCCGTTATTTGAAAGGTTCATCAAGATTGGGTTTATGGTATCCTAGGGGTGGAAGCTTTGAACTTAATTCATATTCCGACAGTGATCACGGAGGATGCAAGCTCGATCGAAAGTCAGTTTCTGGAGGATGCCAGTTTCTGGGGGAATGCTTGGTTTCATGGCAAAGCAAAAAGCAAACAACTGTCTCTTTATCCACAGGTGAAGCTGAATACATTGCCGCCTCAAGTTGCTGTTGTCAAGTGCTGTGGATCCAACACCAGATGATGGATTATGGAATCAATTTCCTTCATACACCGCTGTTCTGTGACAACGAAGCTGCTGTTGGAATCTCCAAGAACCCGATTCATCATACGAGAACAAAGCACATCGAAACCCGGGTTCATGCAATCCGTGACGCTCAGGAAAAAGGGTTTATCGATGTTATTCCCATTGAAACCAAGGCCCAGAAAGCTGATATTTTCACCAAAACCTTTGATAAACCCCGCTTTTATGAGCTTATAAAAATGCTGGGCATGATTTCCTTTTAAAATTTAAAAAAAAAATTTACATATTCCTTTAACTTTATTTTATCTTAAGTTTGTTTTATTTAGATCATCATGCTAAATTCCTTTTGTCTTGAATCAGGTGGTTGTTGCAGTTAAGCATGTTGATTGGCTACACTCCTAAATCAAGAAATCAATGATCACGTCATCTACCTTCAAATGATTTCTGGCCAATCGTCACTCGAATATGATCAGAGGAGTATTTTAGTTCCATTTACCTTGCGTTTCTCTCATAACTGCTTATTGATGTCTTTGTATGCCACCTTGTGGGGGAATTGGGGGTAAATAACACTATAACTGCTTAAAACTCATGAATTTTTTTCTCAAATAATCTCCTTTTATCCCGTTGTTTTTGAAAAAGTGTTGAGCTTTTTTTACGTATGTCTCAATGTGCATGGAAACGGGCTCGTTGATGAAAATCGTGGCCTTTTGCTCACTCATGCATACGAAGCGGGTTCCTTGTCAAAACTTTTTCTTCGAAGGTGTCTCCATTCAAGCGTTTTTCAAAATATAAACATTATGATTGGAATGCCTGACTTAATGATACTATCGGATGGAGGATAAATTGCATGCATCATATCGGGTAACCCCTTTGGTTGATTTTCAAAATTGTGTCAAGTATCGATCGAATCAATTTTGTTTTGTTTTTAATTTCCTTATTGAAAATCCAGAAAATAAAGTATTTGTGGATTTTGGGGGAAGAATAAATTAATCAAAAAAAATATATAATTTCAAAAATGAGAAATTGATCCGACCAAGTGAGAAATGATAGTACATCAACATGCGTTATCTGCCATGGATAGAGTAAAAATAAAAGTTGTACTGTACTTGTACGATCTATGAGTGTGCATGACTAATATGATATCTATGAGTAGGATATAAACATAAAGCTTGCCTGATATACTCTAGTTTTCATTTCTTGATAAGTGTTGCATTGATTCTGATATCTTATAAAAAATAGAATAAGAGATGTTCTGATGTACGCATGCTTTGCAATAAGGCTTTACGCCATTTTTACACTCAACTCAGTGGGTCTTCTTTGCGTGCTTATGCGGCCGACCTGATCACCTGCTGATTGAGTTTCTGCTTTATTTTCTTGGTGTTTAGTATATATCATCGGACTTTCTCTGCGTGCCCAGAAGGCCGACCTGATTGTTGTTGATATATACGACTTCTGCTTTATTTTTATTTTTTATTTTCCTAAGTGCATCGGGCTCTCTCTGCGTGCTTTGTGGCCGGCCTGATTGCTGTTCACTTAGGGTTCTGCTTTATTTTTGCATGAAACATCATGAACGCATATCTCATTTTGAAAAAGAATAAAAGAAAAATCAAGATAAATATGATGATTTGTTAACTTCTTTGATAGAGTGAGGCTGGGTGATCAGTGCATGATTAATACACCTTAAGCATATCCAAAAATGATAAATACTATTAGTGCATGCTTAATATCAATATGATGCATTCGTGATCTGCTTGTCTTGCATGCTGATTAAGTTTGAAATTGAAATGTGTATGATGTGTATTGGTTGATATGATCTCACGTCTGGATCTTTCTCAAAATTAAAATAGAGTTTGTTTGTATAGTCGTTTTACATTTCTTATTAGAAAACTCAAAAAGATTTTTGGTGTGTTTTAATTTAAAGTTAGAAAAGCCGAAATGATTTTCTTTCTGCGTCATTTTTGTTAAGATCGATACATTGTGAAGAGTATGATGCTTGCGTGATTGAATCTTGATGTGTGTGAGTTAGTCGGCGTTTCCAGAATTTCAAAATCTTATCTGCTTGATGGAACATAATAAACGTGTAAATCTTAAAAATCGGTGATGCTTGTGGGCTTGAGTAGTCGCATTGGGTTGGGTGAAGGGTCGTGTATTCGATTGGCTTGCAGAAGTGGTTCTATGACAATCAAACTGGTGAAGCAGTTATCAGACTAGGAGAAGATGCTAAAATCAGGTTGTTTGATCCTATGGAAGTCTTCTCGTTCAGCAATGATGATCTGAAAACGTTGTGCGAAAATCAAATTTGATGTGGGGCAGGAGAAGACACTGCTGAAGAGGCAAACCTGTTCATGAGGGTTGCTAACAAGGCCCGGGGGATCGTTAAAGAGATCAAAGATTTAGCACAGAAGGTGAGGGCTGGTGAAGAAAGAATGGAAGAAGACAGAGAGTTGGCAAACATGATGAACACTGCTTGGGGCGGGATTGGTGAATCATCTGAGCAGGTTGTGAAGACGGCTGATGTCCCCGTTGCTGATAAAGAAACTGTCTTGGGGGAATCAGAGGCAAATGTCCCCGCTGCTGATGAGACTAATATTTTGGGGGAATCAGAGGTTATTGTCCCCGTTGCTGATAAAGAAATTGTTTTAGGGGAATCAGAGACAACGGAATTGAACAAAGAGCCGAGCCCGAATGAAGCCGAAGCAGAGAAATGAAGATCCAGAGGCTGAATCCCTCCCTAGGGGGAATATTGAAGATCTATGTAGGGAGGAATTCATAGTTTTGTTAAGTTTGCTTGTTTAGATTAGTTTCAATTGTAATTTTGTCATTTTGGTAGCTAGCGAAACTACCGAGCGAAACTGTTGTTTCGCTCGGTAACTAGTTTAGTCTGGTCTCAGTGACAGTTTCGCTTGTCCAGCGAAACTGCCAGCAAAACTGTCTACTGTTCTGTATAAATAGTCGCCTTTGTGCACTCTTTTGTAACTTTGGCAACTTTATCAACCCTAATACAAGATTTCTGGATTTTGGTAAGTTTGGTGACGGCTAGGAGCATTCTATTCAACCTTTGTAGCTATTGTTCATCTCTTATCATCCATTTGGTTGTAGTTGTGATTGTTCAATACTAAAAACCCATTTTAGCTATTGGAAATCATCCTTTATTGATATTTGATTGGTTTTCTTCTCAAAACACCTTCATTAGCACTGATTAAGATCAGTGAGGACCAACAGACCAATTATGGCCCAATAAGGTGTGTTTAGTTGGGACCAATGAGTCCCACTAAGGTGTTTATATAACCAATACGTTGTGTTTAGGACCAATGATGGCCCAATAAGGTGTGTTTAGTAGGTAATGAGGGTCGGTTGGGACCAATAAGTCCTAGTAAGGTGTGTATATAACCACTAAGTTGTGTTTAGGACCAATGATGGCCCAATAAGGTGTGTTTAGGGGCAATGAAGGTCAGTTGGGACCAATGAGTCCCAATAAGGTGTGTATATAACCAATAAGTTGTGTTTGTGACCAATTATGGCCCAATAAGGTGAGTTTAGTTGGGACCAATGAGTCCCACTAAGGTGTGTATATAACCAATACGTTGTGTTTAGGACCAATGATGGCCCAATAAGGTGTGTTTAGTAGGCAATGAGGGTCAGTTGGGACTAATGAGTCCCTATAAGGTGTGTGTATATAACCAATAAGTTGTGTTTAGGACCAATGATGGCCCAATAAGGTGTGTTTAGGGGCAATGAAGGTCAGTTGGGACCAATGAGTCCCAATAAGGTGTGTATATAACCAATAAGTTGTGTTTACGACCAATTATGGCCCAATAAGGTGTGTTTAGTTGGGACCAATGAGTCCCACTAAGGTGTGTATATAACCAATACGTTGTGTTTATGACCAATGATGGCCCAATAAGGTGTGTTTAGTAGGCAATGAGGGTCAGTTGGGACCAATAAGTCCCAGTAAGGTGTGTATATAACCAATAAGTTGTGTTTAGGACCAATGATGGCCCAATAAGGTGTGTTTAGGGGCAATGAAGGTTAGTTGGGACGAATGAGTCCCAATAAGGTGTGTATATAACCAATAAGTTATGTTTATGACCAATTATGGCCCAATAAGGTGTGTTTAGTTGGGACCAATGAGTCCCACTAAGGTGTGTATATAACCAATACGTTATGTTTAGGACCAATGATGGCCCAATAAGGTGTGTTTAGTAGGCAATGAGGGTCAGTTGGGACTAATGAGTCCCTATAAGTGTGTGTATATAACCAATAAGTTGTGTTTAGGACCAATGATGGCCCAATAAGGTGTGTTTAAGGGCAATGAAAGTCAGTTGGGACCAATGAGTCCCAATAAGGTGTGTATGTAACCAATAAGTTGTGTTTACGATCAATTATGGCCCAATAAGGTGTGTTTAGTTGGGACCAATGAGTCCCACTAAGGTGTTTATATAACCAATACGTTGTGTTTAGGACCAATGATGGCCCAATAAGGTGTGTTTAGTAGGTAATGAGGGTCGGTTGGGACCAATAAGTCCCAGTAAGGTGTGTATATAACTAATAAGTTGTGTTTAGGACCAATGATGGCCCAATAATGTGTGTTTAGGGGACTTGAAGGTCAGTTGGGATGAATGATTCCCAGTAAGGTGTGTATATAACCAATAAGTTATGTTTAGCGACCAATTATGGCCCAATAAGGTGAGTTTAGTTGGGACCAATGAGTCCCACTAAGGTGTGTATATAACCAATACGTTGTGTTTAGGACCAATGATGGCCCAATAAGGTGTGTTTAGTTGGGACCAATGAGTCCCACTAAAGTGTGTATATAACCAATACGTTGTGTTTAGGACCAATGATGGCCCGATAAGGTGTGTTTAGTAGGCAATGAAGGTATCAGTTGGGACTAATGAGTCCCTATAAGGTGTGTGTATATAACCAATAAGTTGTGTTTAGGACCAATGATGGCCCAATAAGGTGTGTTTAGGGGTAATGAAGGTCAGTTGGACCAATGAGTCCCAATAAGGTGTGTATATCACCAAAAAGTTGTATTTACGACCAATTATAGCCCAATAAGATGTGTTTAGTTGGGGCCAATGAGTCCCACTAAGGTGTGTATATAACCAATACGTTGTTTTTATGACCAATGATTGCCCAATAAGATGTGTTTAGTAGGCAATGAGGGTCGGTTGGGACCAATAAGTCCCAGTAAGGTGTGTATATAACTAATAAGTTGTGTTTAGGACCAATGATGGCACAATAATGTGTGTTTAGGGGCAATGAAGGTCAGTTGGGATGAATGATTCCAAGTAAGGTGTGTATATAACCAAAATCCGACATATTTTCCGAAATATGAAACCTCAAAAAACTTCGAACTCAAAAACGAAGGCTTTCCAAGCGGATTTAGGGGCTCAAAAATGGACGTACTGGCCGTAGGCGGGTACACGTCCTAGATCTCGTTGATACGAACGTTTTGGCTGGTATTGGGTTCCGTAACTCCTTACGGTTTTCAAGTTATGGCAGTTTTAGTGATGACCACTTTTCTGCCAGCGGATCAAACCAAAATCAGCGGATCAGATTTGTATTTGCGGATCAAAAACTGACCAGATCAATCTCAGCGGACCAGATTATACTTGCGGATCAGATTTATAACCAGCGGACCAGAATTGTACTAGCGGATCAGATTGATCCGGCGGACCAAAATTGATACGGCGGACCAAATTTTTCAGCGGATCACACTGATACGCTATAACTGCCACGGATCAGCTGATGAAGATTGCCTAGCGGACCAGACGGCGGACCAGATTGTTCATCCGGCGGATCAGTCGTTTTTCATACAGATTTCGACTGATTTCGCAAATTTTGACAAATTGAACTTAAATTTGCTTCACACAGATGCGAAAACTTACCAGGAACACTCGAAAATCATTGTTTATCTTGGAAACACCCGGAATTGGAAGAATTTGATGAAAAATGCTTCAAAACCCACCTTTTCTCTCTAAAAATCTCCAAAATCACAGAATATGATCAGCAAATGGAACCAGATAGCTCTGATACCACTTGTAAAACCATGGAGCGATGGATCGTTTGCTAATCACGTGATAATGAGATGAAACGAGATCAAAAGTAAATACAAATGTGATTTGTATTGATGAAACCTTGAGAGCATACACACAGAAACACACACACAGAAATGTAGAATATGACTTGAAGTTCTCTATCAGTGCTATTGCTCTCAACACAAACTACCTATTTATAGGTAACTTAGACTAGCTGGCGTATCACCCAGCGTATCAACTGATACGCTGCACCAACTGGTCCGGCGGACCATGTGGTACGCCCAGCAGCCTAACTAGACTCTCACAAGCTCTAAATAGATACAATACACGAGACACAATGTAGCAAAGGAATATGCTCTAACAGTGTTGAGGACCAATGATGGCCCAATAAGGTGTGTTTAGGGGAATGAAGGTCAGTTGCGACCAATGAGTCCCAATAAGTTGTTTATGAAAGCAATAAGTTGTGTTTAGGACCAATGATGGCCCAATAAGGTGTGTATAGGGGCAATGAAGGTTAGTTGGGACCAATGAGTCCCAATAAGGTGAGTATATAACCAATAAGTTGTGTTTATGACCAATTATGGCCCAATAAGGTGTGTTTAGGGGTAATGAAGGTCAGTTGGACCAATGAGTCCCAATAAGGTGTGTATATCACCAAAAGTTGTATTTACGACCAATTATAGCCCAATAAGATGTGTTTAGTTGGGGCCAATGAGTCCCACTAAGGTGTGTATATAACCAATACGTTGTTTTTATGACCAATGATTGCCCAATAAGATGTGTTTAGTAGGCAATGAGGGTCGGTTGGGACCAATAAGTCCCAGTAAGGTGTGTATATAACTAATAAGTTGTGTTTAGGACCAATGATGGCACAATAATGTGTGTTTAGGGGCAATGAAGGTCAGTTGGGATGAATGATTCCAAGTAAGGTGTGTATATAACCAAAATCCGACATATTTTCCGAAATATGAAACCTCAAAAAACTTCGAACTCAAAAACGAAGGCTTTCCAAGCGGATTTAGGGGCTCAAAAATGGACGTACTGGCCGTAGGCGGGTACACGTCCTAGATCTCGTTGATACGAACGTTTTGGCTGGTATTGGGTTCCGTAACTCCTTACGGTTTTCAAGTTATGGCAGTTTTAGTGATGACCACTTTTCTGCCAGCGGATCAAACCAAAATCAGCGGATCAGATTTGTATTTGCGGATCAAAAACTGACCAGATCAATCTCAGCGGACCAGATTATACTTGCGGATCAGATTTATAACCAGCGGACCAGAATTGTACTAGCGGATCAGATTGATCCGGCGGACCAAAATTGATACGGCGGACCAAATTTTTCAGCGGATCACACTGATACGCTATAACTGCCACGGATCAGCTGATGAAGATTGCCTAGCGGACCAGACGGCGGACCAGATTGTTCATCCGGCGGATCAGTCGTTTTTCATACAGATTTCGACTGATTTCGCAAATTTTGACAAATTGAACTTAAATTTGCTTCACACAGATGCGAAAACTTACCAGGAACACTCGAAAATCATTGTTTATCTTGGAAACACCCGGAATTGGAAGAATTTGATGAAAAATGCTTCAAAACCCACCTTTTCTCTCTAAAAATCTCCAAAATCACAGAATATGATCAGCAAATGGAACCAGATAGCTCTGATACCACTTGTAAAACCATGGAGCGATGGATCGTTTGCTAATCACGTGATAATGAGATGAAACGAGATCAAAAGTAAATACAAATGTGATTTGTATTGATGAAACCTTGAGAGCATACACACAGAAACACACACACAGAAATGTAGAATATGACTTGAAGTTCTCTATCAGTGCTATTGCTCTCAACACAAACTACCTATTTATAGGTAACTTAGACTAGCTGGCGTATCACCCAGCGTATCAACTGATACGCTGCACCAACTGGTCCGGCGGACCATGTGGTACGCCCAGCAGCCTAACTAGACTCTCACAAGCTCTAAATAGATACAATACACGAGACACAATGTAGCAAAGGAATATGCTCTAACAGTGTTGAGGACCAATGATGGCCCAATAAGGTGTGTTTAGGGGAATGAAGGTCAGTTGCGACCAATGAGTCCCAATAAGTTGTTTATGAAAGCAATAAGTTGTGTTTAGGACCAATGATGGCCCAATAAGGTGTGTATAGGGGCAATGAAGGTTAGTTGGGACCAATGAGTCCCAATAAGGTGAGTATATAACCAATAAGTTGTGTTTATGACCAATTATGGCCCAATAAGGTGTGTTTAGGGGTAATGAAGGTCAGTTGGACCAATGAGTCCCAATAAGGTGTGTATATCACCAAAAGTTGTATTTACGACCAATTATAGCCCAATAAGATGTGTTTAGTTGGGGCCAATGAGTCCCACTAAGGTGTGTATATAACCAATACGTTGTTTTTATGACCAATGATTGCCCAATAAGATGTGTTTAGTAGGCAATGAGGGTCGGTTGGGACCAATAAGTCCCAGTAAGGTGTGTATATAACTAATAAGTTGTGTTTAGGACCAATGATGGCACAATAATGTGTGTTTAGGGGCAATGAAGGTCAGTTGGGATGAATGATTCCAAGTAAGGTGTGTATATAACCAAAATCCGACATATTTTCCGAAATATGAAACCTCAAAAAACTTCGAACTCAAAAACGAAGGCTTTCCAAGCGGATTTAGGGGCTCAAAAATGGACGTACTGGCCGTAGGCGGGTACACGTCCTAGATCTCGTTGATACGAACGTTTTGGCTGGTATTGGGTTCCGTAACTCCTTACGGTTTTCAAGTTATGGCAGTTTTAGTGATGACCACTTTTCTGCCAGCGGATCAAACCAAAATCAGCGGATCAGATTTGTATTTGCGGATCAAAAACTGACCAGATCAATCTCAGCGGACCAGATTATACTTGCGGATCAGATTTATAACCAGCGGACCAGAATTGTACTAGCGGATCAGATTGATCCGGCGGACCAAAATTGATACGGCGGACCAAATTTTTCAGCGGATCACACTGATACGCTATAACTGCCACGGATCAGCTGATGAAGATTGCCTAGCGGACCAGACGGCGGACCAGATTGTTCATCCGGCGGATCAGTCGTTTTTCATACAGATTTCGACTGATTTCGCAAATTTTGACAAATTGAACTTAAATTTGCTTCACACAGATGCGAAAACTTACCAGGAACACTCGAAAATCATTGTTTATCTTGGAAACACCCGGAATTGGAAGAATTTGATGAAAAATGCTTCAAAACCCACCTTTTCTCTCTAAAAATCTCCAAAATCACAGAATATGATCAGCAAATGGAACCAGATAGCTCTGATACCACTTGTAAAACCATGGAGCGATGGATCGTTTGCTAATCACGTGATAATGAGATGAAACGAGATCAAAAGTAAATACAAATGTGATTTGTATTGATGAAACCTTGAGAGCATACACACAGAAACACACACACAGAAATGTAGAATATGACTTGAAGTTCTCTATCAGTGCTATTGCTCTCAACACAAACTACCTATTTATAGGTAACTTAGACTAGCTGGCGTATCACCCAGCGTATCAACTGATACGCTGCACCAACTGGTCCGGCGGACCATGTGGTACGCCCAGCAGCCTAACTAGACTCTCACAAGCTCTAAATAGATACAATACACGAGACACAATGTAGCAAAGGAATATGCTCTAACAGTGTTGAGGACCAATGATGGCCCAATAAGGTGTGTTTAGGGGAATGAAGGTCAGTTGCGACCAATGAGTCCCAATAAGTTGTTTATGAAAGCAATAAGTTGTGTTTAGGACCAATGATGGCCCAATAAGGTGTGTATAGGGGCAATGAAGGTTAGTTGGGACCAATGAGTCCCAATAAGGTGAGTATATAACCAATAAGTTGTGTTTATGACCAATTATGGCCCAATAAGGTGTGTTTAGGGGTAATGAAGGTCAGTTGGACCAATGAGTCCCAATAAGGTGTGTATATCACCAAAAGTTGTATTTACGACCAATTATAGCCCAATAAGATGTGTTTAGTTGGGGCCAATGAGTCCCACTAAGGTGTGTATATAACCAATACGTTGTTTTTATGACCAATGATTGCCCAATAAGATGTGTTTAGTAGGCAATGAGGGTCGGTTGGGACCAATAAGTCCCAGTAAGGTGTGTATATAACTAATAAGTTGTGTTTAGGACCAATGATGGCACAATAATGTGTGTTTAGGGGCAATGAAGGTCAGTTGGGATGAATGATTCCAAGTAAGGTGTGTATATAACCAAAATCCGACATATTTTCCGAAATATGAAACCTCAAAAAACTTCGAACTCAAAAACGAAGGCTTTCCAAGCGGATTTAGGGGCTCAAAAATGGACGTACTGGCCGTAGGCGGGTACACGTCCTAGATCTCGTTGATACGAACGTTTTGGCTGGTATTGGGTTCCGTAACTCCTTACGGTTTTCAAGTTATGGCAGTTTTAGTGATGACCACTTTTCTGCCAGCGGATCAAACCAAAATCAGCGGATCAGATTTGTATTTGCGGATCAAAAACTGACCAGATCAATCTCAGCGGACCAGATTATACTTGCGGATCAGATTTATAACCAGCGGACCAGAATTGTACTAGCGGATCAGATTGATCCGGCGGACCAAAATTGATACGGCGGACCAAATTTTTCAGCGGATCACACTGATACGCTATAACTGCCACGGATCAGCTGATGAAGATTGCCTAGCGGACCAGACGGCGGACCAGATTGTTCATCCGGCGGATCAGTCGTTTTTCATACAGATTTCGACTGATTTCGCAAATTTTGACAAATTGAACTTAAATTTGCTTCACACAGATGCGAAAACTTACCAGGAACACTCGAAAATCATTGTTTATCTTGGAAACACCCGGAATTGGAAGAATTTGATGAAAAATGCTTCAAAACCCACCTTTTCTCTCTAAAAATCTCCAAAATCACAGAATATGATCAGCAAATGGAACCAGATAGCTCTGATACCACTTGTAAAACCATGGAGCGATGGATCGTTTGCTAATCACGTGATAATGAGATGAAACGAGATCAAAAGTAAATACAAATGTGATTTGTATTGATGAAACCTTGAGAGCATACACACAGAAACACACACACAGAAATGTAGAATATGACTTGAAGTTCTCTATCAGTGCTATTGCTCTCAACACAAACTACCTATTTATAGGTAACTTAGACTAGCTGGCGTATCACCCAGCGTATCAACTGATACGCTGCACCAACTGGTCCGGCGGACCATGTGGTACGCCCAGCAGCCTAACTAGACTCTCACAAGCTCTAAATAGATACAATACACGAGACACAATGTAGCAAAGGAATATGCTCTAACAGTGTTGAGGACCAATGATGGCCCAATAAGGTGTGTTTAGGGGAATGAAGGTCAGTTGCGACCAATGAGTCCCAATAAGTTGTTTATGAAAGCAATAAGTTGTGTTTAGGACCAATGATGGCCCAATAAGGTGTGTATAGGGGCAATGAAGGTTAGTTGGGACCAATGAGTCCCAATAAGGTGAGTATATAACCAATAAGTTGTGTTTATGACCAATTATGGCCCAATAAGGTGTGTTTAGGGGTAATGAAGGTCAGTTGGACCAATGAGTCCCAATAAGGTGTGTATATCACCAAAAGTTGTATTTACGACCAATTATAGCCCAATAAGATGTGTTTAGTTGGGGCCAATGAGTCCCACTAAGGTGTGTATATAACCAATACGTTGTTTTTATGACCAATGATTGCCCAATAAGATGTGTTTAGTAGGCAATGAGGGTCGGTTGGGACCAATAAGTCCCAGTAAGGTGTGTATATAACTAATAAGTTGTGTTTAGGACCAATGATGGCACAATAATGTGTGTTTAGGGGCAATGAAGGTCAGTTGGGATGAATGATTCCAAGTAAGGTGTGTATATAACCAAAATCCGACATATTTTCCGAAATATGAAACCTCAAAAAACTTCGAACTCAAAAACGAAGGCTTTCCAAGCGGATTTAGGGGCTCAAAAATGGACGTACTGGCCGTAGGCGGGTACACGTCCTAGATCTCGTTGATACGAACGTTTTGGCTGGTATTGGGTTCCGTAACTCCTTACGGTTTTCAAGTTATGGCAGTTTTAGTGATGACCACTTTTCTGCCAGCGGATCAAACCAAAATCAGCGGATCAGATTTGTATTTGCGGATCAAAAACTGACCAGATCAATCTCAGCGGACCAGATTATACTTGCGGATCAGATTTATAACCAGCGGACCAGAATTGTACTAGCGGATCAGATTGATCCGGCGGACCAAAATTGATACGGCGGACCAAATTTTTCAGCGGATCACACTGATACGCTATAACTGCCACGGATCAGCTGATGAAGATTGCCTAGCGGACCAGACGGCGGACCAGATTGTTCATCCGGCGGATCAGTCGTTTTTCATACAGATTTCGACTGATTTCGCAAATTTTGACAAATTGAACTTAAATTTGCTTCACACAGATGCGAAAACTTACCAGGAACACTCGAAAATCATTGTTTATCTTGGAAACACCCGGAATTGGAAGAATTTGATGAAAAATGCTTCAAAACCCACCTTTTCTCTCTAAAAATCTCCAAAATCACAGAATATGATCAGCAAATGGAACCAGATAGCTCTGATACCACTTGTAAAACCATGGAGCGATGGATCGTTTGCTAATCACGTGATAATGAGATGAAACGAGATCAAAAGTAAATACAAATGTGATTTGTATTGATGAAACCTTGAGAGCATACACACAGAAACACACACACAGAAATGTAGAATATGACTTGAAGTTCTCTATCAGTGCTATTGCTCTCAACACAAACTACCTATTTATAGGTAACTTAGACTAGCTGGCGTATCACCCAGCGTATCAACTGATACGCTGCACCAACTGGTCCGGCGGACCATGTGGTACGCCCAGCAGCCTAACTAGACTCTCACAAGCTCTAAATAGATACAATACACGAGACACAATGTAGCAAAGGAATATGCTCTAACAGTGTTGAGGACCAATGATGGCCCAATAAGGTGTGTTTAGGGGAATGAAGGTCAGTTGCGACCAATGAGTCCCAATAAGTTGTTTATGAAAGCAATAAGTTGTGTTTAGGACCAATGATGGCCCAATAAGGTGTGTATAGGGGCAATGAAGGTTAGTTGGGACCAATGAGTCCCAATAAGGTGAGTATATAACCAATAAGTTGTGTTTATGACCAATTATGGCCCAATAAGGTGTGTTTAGGGGTAATGAAGGTCAGTTGGACCAATGAGTCCCAATAAGGTGTGTATATCACCAAAAGTTGTATTTACGACCAATTATAGCCCAATAAGATGTGTTTAGTTGGGGCCAATGAGTCCCACTAAGGTGTGTATATAACCAATACGTTGTTTTTATGACCAATGATTGCCCAATAAGATGTGTTTAGTAGGCAATGAGGGTCGGTTGGGACCAATAAGTCCCAGTAAGGTGTGTATATAACTAATAAGTTGTGTTTAGGACCAATGATGGCACAATAATGTGTGTTTAGGGGCAATGAAGGTCAGTTGGGATGAATGATTCCAAGTAAGGTGTGTATATAACCAAAATCCGACATATTTTCCGAAATATGAAACCTCAAAAAACTTCGAACTCAAAAACGAAGGCTTTCCAAGCGGATTTAGGGGCTCAAAAATGGACGTACTGGCCGTAGGCGGGTACACGTCCTAGATCTCGTTGATACGAACGTTTTGGCTGGTATTGGGTTCCGTAACTCCTTACGGTTTTCAAGTTATGGCAGTTTTAGTGATGACCACTTTTCTGCCAGCGGATCAAACCAAAATCAGCGGATCAGATTTGTATTTGCGGATCAAAAACTGACCAGATCAATCTCAGCGGACCAGATTATACTTGCGGATCAGATTTATAACCAGCGGACCAGAATTGTACTAGCGGATCAGATTGATCCGGCGGACCAAAATTGATACGGCGGACCAAATTTTTCAGCGGATCACACTGATACGCTATAACTGCCACGGATCAGCTGATGAAGATTGCCTAGCGGACCAGACGGCGGACCAGATTGTTCATCCGGCGGATCAGTCGTTTTTCATACAGATTTCGACTGATTTCGCAAATTTTGACAAATTGAACTTAAATTTGCTTCACACAGATGCGAAAACTTACCAGGAACACTCGAAAATCATTGTTTATCTTGGAAACACCCGGAATTGGAAGAATTTGATGAAAAATGCTTCAAAACCCACCTTTTCTCTCTAAAAATCTCCAAAATCACAGAATATGATCAGCAAATGGAACCAGATAGCTCTGATACCACTTGTAAAACCATGGAGCGATGGATCGTTTGCTAATCACGTGATAATGAGATGAAACGAGATCAAAAGTAAATACAAATGTGATTTGTATTGATGAAACCTTGAGAGCATACACACAGAAACACACACACAGAAATGTAGAATATGACTTGAAGTTCTCTATCAGTGCTATTGCTCTCAACACAAACTACCTATTTATAGGTAACTTAGACTAGCTGGCGTATCACCCAGCGTATCAACTGATACGCTGCACCAACTGGTCCGGCGGACCATGTGGTACGCCCAGCAGCCTAACTAGACTCTCACAAGCTCTAAATAGATACAATACACGAGACACAATGTAGCAAAGGAATATGCTCTAACAGTGTTGAGGACCAATGATGGCCCAATAAGGTGTGTTTAGGGGAATGAAGGTCAGTTGCGACCAATGAGTCCCAATAAGTTGTTTATGAAAGCAATAAGTTGTGTTTAGGACCAATGATGGCCCAATAAGGTGTGTATAGGGGCAATGAAGGTTAGTTGGGACCAATGAGTCCCAATAAGGTGAGTATATAACCAATAAGTTGTGTTTATGACCAATTATGGCCCAATAAGGTGTGTTTAGTTGGGACCAATGTTTCCCACTAAGGTGTGTATATAACCATTACGGTGTGTTTATGACCAATGATGTCCAATAAGGTGTGTCATAGTATGGACCAATACAAGTGTGTGATTCTAGTGAGCCAATGATGGCCCAATAAGGTGTGTTTAGGGGCAATGAAGGTTAGTTGGGACCAATGAGTCCCAATAAGGTGTGTATATAACCAAAAAGTTGTATTTACGACCAATTATGGCCCAATAAGATGTGTTTAGTTGGGACCAATTAGTCCACTAAGGTGTTTATATAACCAATACGTTATGCTTAGGAGCAATAATGGCCCAATAATGTGTGTTTAGTAGGCAATGAGGGTCGGTTGGGACCAATAAGTCCCAGTAAGGTGTGTATATAACCAATAAGTTGTGTTTAGTGACCAATGATGGCCCAATAAGGTGTGTTTAGGGGCAATGAAGGTCAGTTGGGATGAATGATTCCAAGTAAGGTGTGTATATAACCAAAATCCGACATATTTTCCGAAATATGAAACCTCAAAAAACTTCGAACTCAAAAACGAAGGCTTTCCAAGCGGATTTAGGGGCTCAAAAATGGACGTACTGG
>JBCNJP010003149.1:0-31793 GCA_039602395.1 Deinandra increscens subsp. villosa | reverse complement strand
ACCCGAAGGAACACGTGGCCCAGTATATGGAAAGGATGGAAGTAATCTATATGCCCCCTGAAATCAAGGAGACATACCTATGCAAAGGTTTTGGGTCGACACTCACAGGCTCAGCTTTGAAGTGGCTACTGAGTGTTCCACCCTTTTCTATCACATCTTTTTCTTATTTAGTTAATTTGTTCAATAACCAGTTCTCTTGTAGTCGCAGTTTCGAAAAACTGGCGAGTGATCTTTATAGGGTTACCCAAAATGCTAATGAGTTGCTTAGGGATTATGTGAATAGGTTTGGCAGGGAATTCTGTAACATCCCAAGATTCAGGTAATTGCATAACTGATAGTTAATGCTAATACTATACTTATATTACATGTTTAATGAGTTAGATATTAGGAGATACATATTTATGTGTTATATATATTATATATGAGTTATATGAGTATATGCATAAGGATATATGTGAATACGTAGTTGCGAAGTTAAGAAATGGATAAATACATGATGATATACGTTGTTATACCCTGAATTCTCGACTGATAATCCAAGGCGCAGGTAAAGGCCAAGGGCAGGAGTGACCCAGGAATTGTATGACCCAGAATTTGGCAGGTAACGTTCAAATGACCCTGAATGTGTCCATAGTAAAGTGATGGCCCAGGATGTCGACTTAATTCAGGAAAATTTACATTCATGTTATTCTATTTTAATATGATATAAAATGTGCATAATCCAGGGTTACCCTTGTTTTATAGATGACCCAGCATGTGGAAATGACCCTGCATGCTAGGGCATCGTTACTAACGTATTTTGTACCTTTATCTAAGTGAGGACAGATTGACGAAGTCTCCCAACGGTCGAATAAAAGAAGCTAGAGACTCATTTAGCACGTGGTCAAAGTCAGTTAGCTGGAAACTCGGTCAACCAACTGAAAGAGACGTTGAAGAGAGGATCCCTGGAATATCGGACGAGTTGTTGAAGATCCCTGGAATATCGGACGAGTCATTGAAGCTCTCGGAGTATATATAGGACACTTAGACTTAGTTTTCAATTCATTCGAGCTTTACTCATTGTATTCTCGTACTTTTCACCTGCAAATTCAAGTGTACTCAAACGTTTAAGTGATCAATAAATTGGTAGCGTGTGTTATCGCTACCCGGGGTTTTTATGCCGGCGGTGCCTTAGAGACATCTAAGGGCTAAGGGCTTTTCCCTAGTCAAAATCTCGGTGTTTTCGCCTGCATTTGAGTATTCATTTGTGTTACTAAGTTTTTACATACAATTGGCAAACTGATCCAGGGTTCTGTACCCAGGATTTGGACTTTTGGCCCGGAAATTCAATTATTGCCCCAGGATTTATGCAAGTACTTTTCAAACCTTAAATTTAAGCATCAAACCACACATTCAAATTTGGTTCAAATCTTGCTAATTCTACTTTAGTAATTTTTAGCCAAAACAATTTGGCGCCCACCGTGGGGCAATTGGTGTCAATCTTTTGTCAAACGCTTTTTAGATTCATCCTGAACTTGATTTTCACAAAAATCTATCAAAAAATGTCAACACAAATGAACTCCTCGAATGCTTCGGTTCCTGCTACAAGCACTACAACGATTGGGGCCATTCCACCAAGGGTCAACGCCTCAGTCCCAGCAACACACAACGATGGATCAACGGGTAACCATGAACGAGTACAGACGGATAACATCAATGAAGACCCTGTTCTGATATCCAATGATGATATTCTATCTTCGCTCACCAGAATGGAGCGCCAAATGGAACATCAACAAAAGCTGAACGAAGAATTTCTGGCCCAACTAACAAGCTTAAGATCAGGGGTGCCCAGGATTGCGCCAGTTCAGCCTTCACCACTCGACCCCAGGATTCTCAATTTCAGTACTCCTGGGAGCAGTTCCAGGATCCGTGACGACTCTACACAACCAGAAAGGAGACCGGCGTTCCATACTCCTCAGATGACCCAGACTGATCCACCCAGGGTGTCCACTGTTAGGGACCCTGTTGTTCGTCCTGGGATAAATGTGCCCCAGGATGTTGGTAACACTCCTCAAACTCTTGCTCATTATGCTACTACTAACAATTCTGTGCAGGATTCAGGAATAAGCCCATCTGTGGAACGAGAAATCCAAAAGCTCAAGCAAATGATCTCGAGTGTCCCAGGAGTGGTGCAGCCTATCCCTGAAGTTGGGCCTGCAAGCCATAGGATATCCAGATTTGCTCCATCTATTTGTGATGTGGAGATTCCCAAAAGGTTCCAAACACCCAGCATGAAGCTTTACGACGGCACAACAGACCCAGAAGAGCATGTGGCACAATACCGCGAAAGAATGGAGATTATCCACATGCCACCTGAAATTAAGGAAGCCTGCCTATGTAAGGGGTTTGGGTCCACCTTAACGGGAGCAGCTCTCAAATGGCTCCTAAACATTCCTCCCTATTCCATTGCTTCATTTTCGCAATTGGTTAACTTATTTAACAGTCAATTTTCTTGCAGTCGTAGTTTCGAAAAACTAACGAGTGATCTGTATAGGATAACCCAGAATGCAGGAGAAAGCTTAAGGAACTATGTCAGCAGATTCAGCAGAGAAGCTTTGGAGATCCCGAATATGGACATGGCAACTGCAGTCCAAGCCTTTAAAATGGGGCTGAACAAGGACTCATCATTTTACGAGGATCTAGTCATGAACCCATGTCATAAGATGGATGAAGTTCGTCACAGGGCTCTCCGCTTCATCAGACTGGAGGAGGATAGGAAAATCCTGGGAAAGAATGAGTCCTCCCCAGGATTCAACGGTTCCAGCAGAAAGTCAGAATCCACACATCCTAGGTCACAAAGGTCCAAGCCTTATTCAAGGCCTGATGAGCGCCGAGTAAACAGTGTGGAACATGATGAGGACGATGAAGAATATCCTTCTTTTAATGACTATTGCTTTACTACTGACGTTTCTGGTGTGATGTATGCTATGCAGGATCTCGGCGACAAGGCAAGGTGGCCCAGAAAGAGCGATAAACCCTCCACATGGAAGGACAAGTCCAAGTGGTGTGCCTACCACGAAGACTTTGGTCATCAAACTGAAGATTGCATGGCCCTGAGAAGAGAGATCAGCTATCTACTCAGCAAGGGCCATCTAAAGGAACTGTTGGGAAAAAAGAAGGACAAATCCAGGGAACAGAATCCAAAATCCAGGGACAACGATGCAAGGTCCCAGGATTATAGACGCTCCGATGACTATCCCGAAAGAGCATCATCACCACCCCCGGATGCTAAGGTAGTTCATTTTATTTCTGGTGGTTCTGATATCTGTGGTACTTCTTATTCTGCAGCAAAGAGACACGCCAAGGAATCAAAATCAGACAGGGACCAAAGACCCAGGAAGAGCTCCATTCAGCAAGATGTCAAAGAAATTACATTTGGAGAAGATGATAGACGTAACATCATAGACCCTCATCACGATGGGCTAGTGATAACTCTTCATATTGCCAACATCGTCGTGAAAAGGATTCTGATTGATGGAGGAAGCTCAGTAAATATAATCCAATTAGAAGCCTTGAACAAGATGGGAATCCCGCACACAGAGATCATCTCGAAATCCACGGTACTTGTGGGTTTCAGTGGTGAAACGAAGAACACTCTGGGAGAAGTAAAGCTTCCAGTCTATGTAGAGGGACTCAATTCAGTCCAGCGCTTCTGTGTGATGGACGCGCCATCAGGATACAATGTAATCCTGGGTAGACCCTGGATTCACGACAACAGGGCTGTACCCTCAACATATCATCAATGTGTGAAGATACCGACACCTTGGGGTGTGATCACAATTAACAGTGATCAGCAGGAAGCTAAGGAATGTTACACCACGGCGATGAAGACATCGTCCAAACCAAGGCAAGCATAGCAATTAAAGAAGAAGGCCCGGGAAGCCTTGGAAGCAAGGGAGCAAGACGTCAAGGCTGTTGAGCTAGATCCCTCAAATCCAGGGAAAAAGGTCTATATTGGGACGAATATTCCAGGGCCGGTAGAGGAGCAATTAGTGAATCTACTCAGGACCAGGATATCAACCTTCGCTTGGTCTCATGACGATATGACAGGTATTTCCAAATCTATTATCACACATAAACTTGGAATTGATAATTCTTTCAGGCCAATACATCAAAAGAGAAGAAAATTTGCGCCAGAGAAGAACGTCATAATCCAGGAGGAAGTGGACAGATTACTAAAAGCAGGGATGATCAGAGAGGTCAAGTTTCCCAGGTGGTTAGCCAACGTGGTGGTGGTGGGAAAAAAGAATGGTAAATGGAGGGTATGCGTGGATTACACGGACCTGAACCGTGCATGCCCGAAAGATCCATTCCCCTTACCTCACATAGATTCCATGGTCGATGCAACGGCAGGCCATGAAATGTTAACCTTCATGGATGCAACTTCAGGATTTCAGCAAATTCAGATGGAACCCCAGGATCAAGAAGACACAGCATTCATAACACCAACAGGTATATATTGTTACATAGTTATGCCCTTTGGACTGAAAAATGCAGGGGCAACATACCAGAGATTGGTCAACATGATGTTCAAAGAAAAGCTGGGGGACACGATGGAGGTATATATCGACGATATGGTGGTCAAATCCAGGGTCACCAGTGATCATGTCCAGGATGTCAAGGATTCCTTTGATATCTTGGATAAATACAACATGAAGCTGAATCCAGAAAAATGCCACTTTGGAGTCGGAGCAGGTAAATTCCTGGGGTACATGGTGACAAAGAGAGGAATAGAGGCAAGTCCAGAGCAGATCAGGGCAATTGCCAACCTGAAATCGCCTACCAGCACCAAGGAAGTTCAAAGACTTACAGGTAGAATTGCTGCCCTTAATAGATTTATATCAAAATCCTCGGAAAGATGCAGGGAATTTTATGATATCCTGAAGAAAAACAAGAAATTCGAATGGAAGGAGCAACACGAGAAAGCTTTCCAGGATTTGAAGGTATATTTATCCACGGCACCCTTGTTAATGAAGCCTAATCCAGGGGAACCCCTGTCCCTGTATTTGGCGGTGTCCAGAAACACGGTAAGTGCAGTCCTGACCAAGGATGCAGAAGGTCAGCAACACCCTATATATTATGTAAGTAAGAGTTTGCTTGATGCTGAATCCAGGTACTCACACCTTGAAAAACTTATATTAGCCCTATGTATGGCATCTACTAAACTTAGACATTATTTCGAAATTCATACAATTCATGTTAGAACTAACTACCCTATAAAGTCTGTTTTGCGAAAACCAGAAATGTCAGGTCGAATGGCTAAATGGTCGGTGAAGCTCAGCGCATATGATCTGATCTATGAGGCCAGAACAGCTATAAAATCTCAGGCTCTAGCTGATTTTGTGGCTGATTTCAGTACCGACATACAGCAAGAAGCAGACCATGAATTACAGCAGCTTCAACAAGAGGAAATTTCAGGGTGCTGGACCTTGTTCACTGATGGAGCATCAAATATCAGGGGAACAGGCCTTGGAATAGTACTGAAATCGCCACAGGGGGACATGATACCCCAGGCTGTTAGATGTGGATTTCAAGCAACTAACAATGAAGCCGAGTATGAGGCCCTAATTGCTGGGTTACACCTAGCATTACACCTGGGAATTCAACACATTCAGGTATATGTAGACTCTCTTCTTTTAGCTAACCATTTTAATGGCTCTTATGCAGCTAAGGGAGAGAAATTAGTCAAGTACTTGGAAGTGGTAAAACGAATGTCCCAGGATTTTCAAAATTTTAATATTCAACAAGTACCAAGGGAAGAGAATACTGAAGCAGACGCACTAGCAAACTTAGGTTCAGCATTCAAAACACTTGAAGATACTCATATTCCTATTATTCACATACTAACACCGGCCATAGACCAAGGTATGGATTCCCAGGATTTTGACACACTAGGTGAGACCCTGGTATCCAGTACCCAGGATTCTACTAAGGAATCCTGGACTAGGCCGATTATTCAATATTTGCAGGATGGTACTATACCAGAAACCGAGAAAGACGCCCGTGCATTCAAGATAAGAGTAGCCAGGTATGTAGTTATAAAAAATGTACTATATAAAAAATCTTTTGCAGGTACGTATTTGAGATGCTTGGAGAAGGACGAGGCCCAGGAAGTGCTCAGAGACATCCATGAGGGTGATTGTGGAAACCATACAGGGGGCAGGTCCCTGATGTCCAAGATCCTAAGAACGGGGTATTATTGGCCAACAATGAGAAAAGATGCCCTGGATTTCTCTCAGAAATGTGACGCATGTCAAAGACACGCCAACGTGCCTCACCAGCCTGCAGAGCCTCTATATCCAATTCCAGCATCCTGGCCCTTCATGAAGTGGGGGATGGACATTGTTGGTAAGCTACCCAAAGCCCCTGGAGGAAAGGTATTCATGTTAGCAATGACAGATTACTTCTCAAAATGGATTGAAGCCGAAGCGTACGTTCAAGTCAGGGAAAAAGAGGTTATATCCTTCATTAAAAGGAACATATTGACAAGGTTTGGAGTGCCATCTGAGATTGTCTGTGATAATGGCTCTCAATTTATTGGAAGTAGGACCACAGGATTCTGTGAATCCTGGGGTATCAAGATGATAACATCAACTCCAGTACATCCTCAAGCCAATGGCCAAGCTGAGTCAAGCAACAAGATCATCATAAACAACCTGAAGAAGAGACTGAAGGAGAAGAAGGGAAGATGGGCAGAGGAATTACCCTTAGCATTATGGGCAGATAGGACTACCTCCAAGAATGCCACGGGCCAAACCCCATATTCCCTGGTATTTGGCACAGAAGCAGTCATCCCGACGGAAATGGTGATCCCAACATTCAGGATCAGTGGTCAGACCCAGGATTTGAATGACCAGTCCCTGGTTGAAGACTTGGATACCCTGGATGAGATGAGAGATCAGGCGGCTTGGAGAATGGCAGCATATCAGCAAAGAATTTCGAAGACCTATAACAAGCATGTAAGGATCAGAAGATTCAAGGTAGGAGACCTGGTCCTGAGAAAGGCGTTTCAGAACACAACAAATCCAGGAGACGGGAAATTAGCTCCTAAGTGGGAAGGTCCTTATTTGATTGATTCCGAAGCTGGTAAGGGGGCATATTGGCTGGCTAGTATGGAAGGAGACCTATTGCCAAGACCTTGGAATGCGATACACCTCAAAGCATATTTCATGTAAGGCCTTCTGTCCCAGGATTCACTGGCTCAGGTATGTGTTTTATTTTGAAATTTCACAATGGAAATTCAGGTCAGTTCTTCTCACTTAATTTACTTATTCCCCTTATATGTTTTGCTTTCGTCATTTAGTTGCTGATATTAATTACATGTTACGTTTCATTTTTAAAATTGTTATTTAATGTTTTGAATTCGCTAAGATCTATGTTTTGCAAGACGGATTGCCTAAAATCCAGGGTATCCCAGGATTCAGGGTACTCAAGATGCAGGATGATCGGAAATTCAAGGCATACGAAGCGAAGAATACTCAAGGTACTCCAAGTCAACTGCAACAAACGTATTTCTCCTAAGTATTGGGATTGGCCATCTCACTTCCGTATGGGTAAATTTTAAACCCATTCCTAAGGTTTAAGGATCATACGTCCTTCATCCGAATATGGGCTATCACGCCTCGCCTGGAGCGCACGTTGGCAATTTTTGCCTCGCCCGAGACGCACGTGATCCAAGTATGAAACCCTGGGATTGTGAGATCATCCGTGTTAATAGCATTGGTGGCAACCTTGCAATCCAGGGACATATGCGGATCTCTCAAGGTTTAAAACGATTAACGCGTTTTCAAGACGGATTGGTGCTAACGTACCAACTTAAGACACCCGAGGCAATACCCTAGTTCGCCAGTACGGCTTGAGGTGGTCCCTAGAATTCGCCAGTACGGCACCGGGCTTGACCCCAGTTCGCCAGTACGGCACCGGGTTTGACCCCAGTATTTAAGGGCTTGACCCCAGAAATAATTCTAAAATTGTCATCGGGCTTAACCCCAGAAACAATTCAAAGATTACCTAGTGACCCAGGATTATTAATCTAATCCAGGGTCATAACGGTCAAAGCCTAAGAAAATTAACTCCTTGTCTAGTTAATTCTGATTGATGTGTTCCTGTTACAGGAAGCATTCACGAGCCTGCTAAAGCTACGAGGAATCCTAGAATCTTGGGGGCAACCCAGGATTACTAAGGTAAACCCTAGAACCATTTCATACATTGACAAATATCAATCAAATATTTCAAACACAGGTATGTAACTAAAGCAGTTATATATATTCATAAAACCCAACCTGGGCCCGGAAAAGCTCCGGACATCCCAGGCTGGGGCATGTCAAAAGACCCTGGATATCACATCCAGGGGTGGGATATTGTCTTAAACAAAATAAACCGGGAAACATCATCCGGTATACCATCACAAACAAGAAATTAAAATTGTCTTCAAGAACAAACATAAAAACAGGAAAAAGACGACCAACAACCTTCAAGCATCATCCTGGGTCGTCCCCTTCGCTTCCTTCTCCTCCGCTGCCTTCTCTGCTGCCTTCGGGTCCTGGGCCGGCTGCTCTCCTCCCTTGGGCTGGTCGATGTCCATGGCGTGACCAGTGGAGCCCTTGGATGGGGTGCTTTTGCTGGATCCAGGGCCGGTTTCAGGGTCACACCCTGCAGGGATGGTGGCGCCTAAGTTGCGCAGTTTGTTTGCCCAGTCGGACACATCCCAATTGGGGTTCTGAAACCCCAAGTCCCTGGCCTCTTTCGCCATCTTCAGCCTGCACTGGAGGAGCGAGATGCGAGCTATCAACCTACCCTCATCACCCTTCGCAACCAGCGCAGCCTCGTGCTCAGACCGCACCTCAACAGCCCTCTTCTCCAGCGCCTGCACCAGCCCCAGGTTCTTATCAGCAACGATCTTGTTCAAGCTCAGTTCCTTCTTCAGGGTGGCGACCTCCTTCCTAGCTAAGGATTCAGCATCCTGGGCACGCCTCTCAGCGGCCTGGATCAACTCAAAGAATCGCCCAGCAATCTGCAAACAAAGGTAAGTTAATTAACAAATTAAACTCTGAATGGATTAACTATGCAGGAAAATTCAGGGGTACCTAGGATTTACTTACTTGGCGAGAGGTAGCCTCAGCATGTGAAAGTAGCCCAGCGGCGTCCATGTTCTCCAGGGGCTGCAGTGATATGGCGGAGCTGGTGGCCCTGGTTTTGCGCTTGGTGCCCGAGGTCTTGGAGGGAGGAGCTTTGGGAACTGATGGAGGCTCGGATTTTACCGTGGCCAGGACTTGGAAGTCATCATCACTCAGCAAATAGGCGTCCAGATCCACTTCTTCAAGGTTCATAGCAGCAGCAGCTAAGAAACAAAAAGCATAAAAAGTTAGCAGAATCCAGAGAAAATCCTAGGTCTAAAAAGCAGAGTACCAAGATACTTACAACTTGACATGCTGTGGGAGGTAGATGAAGCAGCTTGGTGGGGGTCCGTCCTGAATTCTCGGTCCACTTCGTTGATGCTGAGGAAAGCTTCAAATCTCTCGAACACTCCAGGATTTGCAGGTCCAATGGAGCTTAAGCTGGGAACTGCAGAACAAAAATCCAAGGTCAGTATTTGAATAAGATAAAATCCTAATCCCTAATGCAGGTAAAGACCTACCGTCTACTCTCCACCTAATTGGAAGGCTCACCCCCCTGGAATAGTTGACCTCTTCACAAAGAAAAATTTCCCTTTCCATTCCTCGTGAAGCGAAGCCCGAGGAATCATCTGAATTTCTTTGTTCAAGGCTTTGAACAAGAATCGGTTGTTACCGTGGGATTTGAGCTCATAACCCAGGGCCAGTTCAGACAGCCCGACCAGGGAGTCAAATTCATTGTTGAGACGATCGATGGAACCCAGAATTCTCCAAACATTAGGAAGGGTTTGGGCAAATGCAAGACCAGTAGCCTTGAAGAACTCGGCCAGAAGGCCGGTGAAAGGGTAGGATAGCCCCATAGAGAAAGGGGTAAAAGGAAAGCAGACCCAGGTCTCAGAACAGAAATCCGATCGAACCCTTTTGTCGAAGGGTCTGATCTCAGTGGATTCGGGGAAAAGGCCCGACGACAACAATGCAGCGATGTCGTCGTCGGTAAAAGTGCAAGCTTCGAGCGCTCGGCTCTGCAAATAAAACTGATCGAGGAAATCCTCGATTCCAGTCTCCTCAGCCGTTGTCTCCGCTCGTATTTTCTTACGGGTCATGATCGGGGAATAATGGGAAAAGTGGGGAGAAGAAGTTTACCTGAATGAAGAAAATCGGAAGCTGGAAACGTCGGAGGAAAACCCTTGCTCTCGAGAAATTTGTGTGAAAAAAAAGGAGAGGTTAAGGGTAGTATTTAAAGAAAAGAAGAAGTTACAGAGGTGATGGGAGGTCGCTCGGGACGTGGCATCATGGATGCGAAATTAACGGACACGATTGAAGCAAGGGGCGATGTGACCCAAAATTTGAAATTTTCACAGCTGTAAATTCTATCCACAACTCGCGAAAATTTGGGGGCAATTGTTATACCCTGAATTCTCGACTGATAATCCAAGGCGCAGGTAAAGGCCAAGGGCAGGAGTGACCCAGGAATTGTATGACCCAGAATTTGGCAGGTAACGTTCAAATGACCCTGAATGTGTCCATAGTAAAGTGATGGCCCAGGATGTCGACTTAATTCAGGAAAATTTACATTCATTTTATTCTATTTTAATATGATATAAAATGTGCATAATCCAGGGTTACCCTTGTTTTATAGATGACCCAGCATGTGGAAATGACCCTGCATGCTAGGGCATCGTTACTAACGTATTTTGTACCTTTATCTAAGTGAGGACAGATTGACGAAGTCTCCCAACGGTCGAATAAAAGAAGCTAGAGACTCATTTAGCACGTGGTCAAAGTCAGTTAGCTGGAAACTCGGTCAACCAACTGAAAGAGACGTTGAAGAGAGGATCCCTGGAATATCGGACGAGTTGTTGAAGATCCCTGGAATATCGGACGAGTCATTGAAGCTCTCGGAGTATATATAGGACACTTAGACTTAGTTTTTGATTCATTCGAGCTTTACTCATTGTATTCTCGTACTTTTCACCTGCAAATTCAAGTGTACTCAAACGTTTAAGTGATCAATAAATTGGTAGCGTGTGTTATCGCTACCCGGGGTTTTTATGCCGGCGGTGCCTTAGAGACATCTAAGGGCTAAGGGCTTTTCCCTAGTCAAAATCTCGGTGTTTTCGCCTGCATTTGAGTATTCATTTGTGTTACTAAGTTTTTACATACAATTGGCAAACTGATCCAGGGTTCTGTACCCAGGATTTGGACTTTTGACCCGGAAATTCAATTATTGCCCCAGGATTTATGCAAGTACTTTTCAAACCTTAAATTTAAGCATCAAACCACACATTCAAATTTGGTTCAAATCTTGCTAATTCTACTTTAGTAATTTTTAGCCAAAACATGTACCAATGAGTAAGATGACATTCACAAGTGTCCTTTACAAGGTGGATGGCAAAGACTTAAGTTTCAATGGGTCAAAGCAATTTTGATGTGTTATCAAAAAAGTTATGTGTGAAGATTCATGCATATCTTCACTACATAATGTGTTTATAAAATTCTTGGTTTGTCTTCCAAATCAAAAGAGCTCGGTAGCTCCATTTGCAACACACAAAGAAGCGTAGGGGTGAGGTTTGCAACTTTTGCAATTAAAAACCTACCCACTTTAGGGAAGCAGAGCGACCCGACTTATACCTCTCTTAGAGTGTGTTCAAATGGGTGAGCCGGTGTTTCTTTTGAGTTTTAGGACACAAATTTTATTTTATAAACAAAATCATATTTCAATAGATTATTTAAGCAAATTTCGATTTTCATAAAACAAATTTGCAATAAACCTTTTATTATGTCACAATTATCAAATAATCACATAATCTTAGGGTTTCTAATTATCACATATAATTTTAATTTAATCCTCTTTCATTTAAGTAATAACCACGAACGATTTGCATGAAACATCATGGTTTTTACTTCTTTTTAACACTTTAAAATCTAAAGGTACAACATGTTGTTCATAACGATAACAAAAACTTGGATTTAAAATTTTAGATCACAAAAATCAAATTTTAGAGCTAAAAATTAGGGTTTCCGATTCGGCAAGAGGTTTTCGATTCATTATTTGAGTTTACGATCGGAAAGCAGGGGTTTCCGATCGAAACAGGGTTTTCGATCGGGTACTTTTCGATCGTGGACTATTCGATCGGGTCGAAAAGCCTTTCCGATCGGAACCTTTCCGATCGGATACTTTTCGATCGGCCCGAAAAGCCTTTTCGATCGGTTACTTTTCGACCAGTTCGTAAACACTTTACGATTTGGATCGAAAAGTAGGGTTTCCGGTCGGAAATCAAGGGTCTCCGCACCGGAATAGGTTTTCCGATCGGAAATCAAGGGTTTCCGATCGGGTCGAGAAGCGTTTTTCGATCAGGGACTTTTCGATCGGGTCGAAAAGTCCTATTCCATCGAATTTTTTTCGTTTTTACCAATTGCGAAACCTTTTCCAATTGTAAAACATGATTTTTAAATGAATCGAAAAGCTAGAATCTTGTTTTGGTTACCCCCCTTCCAAGTTTTATTCCCGGTAATTAATTAAAATCATAGGTGGCTCGTGATACCACTGTTGGGTTATATAACTATTTATCCAAAACACGAGTACGCAGCGGAAAGAATCCTATGAATTAATCTAACTAACCGGTTTTAGAACGTGTACCTTTTTAGCTCGGCAAGACTTGATCTCTTGGAGGATTTGATACAAATCCCTCTACGATCGCACACACGACACACCAATGCTATGTGCTAGCAACCGATCACGAACTCCTCTTGATGTAGGCTTGGTCGAACCACACAAGAAATCGCAACCCCCCTTGGGTTTTCTTGTTGCCGAATTCGAGAGAGTAGAGAGAGAGAATTAGAGTTTTCTTTTATCTGATAAAAGCAGCAACTAATCCTTAAACCCATAGGCTCTATTTATAGGATTAGAATACTTGATAAACAAGCAAAAGGGATAGGCATAAGAGCCCTAGCCGAATTCGGCCTAGAGGCCTTATCCACAACCTTTTCTCAATTGTAATCCAATTACAATTCTCTCTAATTACAACTAACACCCTTGTTAACAATTAACTGTCAGTTTTTAACGAAACCTCGTTAAATGTTCGTGATAAATATTAATTAACCATTAATTAATATTAATACATTTGGTGTCGAGACGTGTGACCCCGTAGGCTTAAATAACTTCCGGACATACGCTTACTATTACATGATCATATCCCTACACATACAACAAGAGGCGGACCATGAATTCCAGCAGCTTCAAGAGGAAGAAATTTCAGGGTGCTGGACCTTGTTCATTGATGGAGAATCAAATGTCAGGGGGACAGGCCTAGGAATCGTACTGAAATCGCCACAGGGGGACATGATACCCCAGGTTGTTAGGTGTGGATTCCAGGAAACTAACAATGCAGCTGAGTATGAGGCCCTATTTGCTGGGTTACACTTAGCATTACACTTGGGAATTTAGCACATCCAGGTATATGTTGACTCTCTTCTTTTAGCTAACCATTTTAATGGGTCCTATGCAGCTAAAGGGGAGAAATTGATCAAATACTTGGAGGTGTAAAAAGAATGTCCCAGGATTTTCAAAATTTTAATATTTAACAAGTACCAAGGGAGGAGAATGCTGGGGCAGATACATTGGCAAACTTAGGCTCAGCATTCAAGGCACTCGAGGACACTCATATTCCTATATTTCATATACTAACACCAGCTATAGACCAAGGTACGGATACCCAGGATTCTAATGCAGCGGATAAAATCCTGGTATCCAGGTTCCCAGGATTCTTCAACCCAGAAGGAGTCCTGGACTAGACCAATCATTCAGTATTTGCGGGATGGTACTATTCTAGGGAACGAGAAGGATGCCCGTGCATTCAGAGTAAGAGTAGCCAGGTACGTGATTGTTAAGAATATATTGTATAGAAAATCTTTTGCAGGTACATATTTGAGGTGCTTGGAGAAGGATGAGGCCCAGGAAGTACTCAAAGATATCCACGAGGGTGATTGTGGAAACCATACAGGGGGCATGTCCTTAATGTCCAAAATTCTGATAACAGGGTATTATTGGCCTACTATGAGGAAGGATTCTCAGGAATTCTCCCATAAATGTGATGCTTGTCAAAGACACGCCAATGTCCCTCACCAGCCTGCAGAACCATTGTACCCTATTCTAGCATCCTGGCCCTTCATGAAGTGGGGGATGGATATTGTTGGGAAATTACCCAAGGCCCCTGGAGGAAAGGTATTCATACTAGCTATGACGGATTATTTCTCAAAATGGATTGATGCCGAGGCATACGTTCAAGTCAGGGAGAAAGAAGTCATATCCTTTATTAAAAGGAACATTTTAACAAGATTTGGAGTACCATCCGAGATTATTTATGATAACGGGTCCCAATTTATCGGAAGTAGAACCACAGGATTCTGCTGAATCCTGGGGCATAAAGATGATAACATCGACACCAGTGCATCCTTAGGCTAATGGCCAGGCTGAATCAAGCAACAAGATTATAATAAACAACTTGAAGAAGAGATTGATAGAGAAGAAGGGAAGATGGGCAGAAGAGCTACCCTTGGCATTATGGGCAGATAGGACTACATCCAAAAAATGCCACAGGCCAAACCCCATTTTCCTTGGTCTTTGGTACTGAAGCAGTTATCCCAACAGAAATGGTGGTCCCAACATTCAGGGTCAGTGGTCAGACCCAGGATTCGAATGATCAGTCCCTGTTTGAAGACTTGGATACCCTGGATGAACTAAGAGATCAAGCGGCTTGGAGGATGGCAGCGTGTCAACAAAGAATTTCTAAGACCTACAACAAACATGTGAGGATCAGAAGGTTTAAGGTGGGAGATCTAGTCCTTAGAAAGGCATTTCAGAACACGACAAATCCAGGGGATGGAAAGTTGGCTCCTAAATGGGAAGGTCCCTACTTGATTGACTCTGAGGCTGGTAAGGGGGCATATTGGCTAGCTAATATGGAAGGAGACCTACTACCACGACCTTGGAATGCGATACACTTGAAGGCATATTTCATGTAAGGCTTCCTGTCCCAGGATTCAGCTGCCCAGGCATGTGTTTGATTTCATAATTCATGCTGGAAATCCAGGTCAGTTTCTCTCACTTAATTTATTTCTTTTATTCCCTTATATGTTTTATCTTCTTTATTTTTTTATCAGTCACACATTATATTATATTTGAGGTTGTTATTCATTACCTTGAACTAGTGAATACACCAAGGTCTACGTTTTGACAGTTAGGTTACTCAGAATCCAGGGTATCCCAGGATTCAGGGTACCCAAGATGCAGGTTGTTAAAAAATCCAAGGTACATGGAACAAAGCATACTCATTGTTTTGGTCAAAAACTGCCTAAGCAATTAGTTGATCAAACTTCGTATGTGAGGTAGCGTGTTTGATGTGAGTAAAGATGAAAATGTAAATATGAAGATTGACACGAGGATGTAATGAGGGAAAATCCAGGAATCCTTGAGTATCCTCAAGGAGCCTAGCAAAAAACCTCGGGGGCCGGTTCAAAGTACCTGCCTCCTAAAACTTTTATATAATGAACGTTTTGAGTACAAAGGAAATGAGCTCGTAATCTAAGTGTAGCAGAGAATCGTAATCGTAAAAAGGTGTGTGTGTGTGTGTGTAAGCCTAGAGCTCCATTAAATACGAATTACATCATAACAACATCCCCTAAAAATTAGCAACTAACTCCACGTTCTCCAATTAGCCGTTTGAAGTCCACTTGGTCCACGTTTCTGTTAGTTGACCGGGTCTTTAGGACACGTGATCCATGCTCGAGTTATCCTGCGAATAATGAACAAAAAGGGAAAAGCAATGGTTAGTCAGGAAATATAATTCAGGATCCTTACAATGATGTGCTTGCGAGCTGATTCGAGCTGCTCATAATCTCCTGAATTCTAGTACCAACAATTGCCCCCAAATTTTTGGCGGTTGGCGCATGCAAGCCAGCTGTCGAAAATTTGAAATTAAACCTTATCGCTAACTAACTGTGATTTGAGAGGAATTAGTTGGTCCCAACTTCCTAGGCGAAGTTCCCGTTTGATTTCTCCTTTATAATCCTCTCTCCACTTTCATTATCGCTCACAGCTATCTCTTGGCGAAAAACCCTAGAGCTTCTCCCATCTTCTCCAGGTTAGTTTCCTCTATCTTCCTTCTCGTTTTCTTTTCCGATAATGGGAAAAAAGCTGTTGCGATCATCGGCCATGGTCTCCGACCAAGTGGCCGACGAATTTATCGATCAAGGACTCCTCCCGGCGACAACGGAGGAGACCTGCAACTTTGACGATCGGAAGATCGCAGTGTTGCAGCGTTCTGCAAGCTTTCCCGCCGGAGCTGAATTCCGTCCCTTCGATCCGTCTTTAAAAGCTGACCATATCTCCGACGATTGGGTCTGTTTCCTTTACTACCCCTTTCTGCTCGGAATGTCATTTCCTTTCCCGGAATTGGTCACCGATTTCTTTTCCATCACCAACCTCGCCTACTCTCAAGTGATGCCCATGGTGTGGCGAATTCTTCTTTCTCTTCATCATTTGAACCAGACTCGTAACCTCAACATTGGGGTTGCCGAGATCTGCAAAGTGTACCGATTGGCCACACATGGCAACAGCAGGTTTGTATTGAAGGTTAGAACCGGAGAAGCTCAGATGATCCCTAGGATTTCCCACAATGACCACGATTGGAAGCGTCAATTCTTCTTTGTAAAAAGGAGTAGCCTTGTTGGTTGTGAGAACCTTCCTACCCAGTGGGTTGTCAAGGGTAGGAAGAGTTTTTGTAACATTTTAATTCCAAACACTCTTCAATTTCATATAACTGATATGTTTGTTTCTTGATTTTACAGCGCCCAAATTTGAAGCTCTGATCAAGCCGACCCGTGAATCCTCCAAGAAGCTCAAGGATCTCTTCAGCATCCCAGTGGCAGAAAGAAGCTGTCAGCCCGAAGACGTTTCAAGTGCCAGAAGCATCACTCAGCAGTCTCTCAGCCCCTCAAGAACCATGTCAACAGGTATTTGTATGAGCCCTCTTCCCTTTTGTCTTAAGTTATACCTTATGATATCTGGAAACTGATCTTTTTCTGTATATGATGAAGCTCCAGGTTCAGCTTCCAACTTCTCCTTCAAGGACCTCAAGCTGCTCATCGCAAAGAAAGAAAAACCCGAAGAGACCAGTAGCAAGGCTCCCACTGACCCTTCAGCCGCCAAGTTTCGAGCTCCCAGCACTCGGTCCAAGACCTCTTCTGCAAAGAAGCGCAAGGCTCCAGACTCCACTATCAACGTGGACAGCTTCGATGATCTCCCTCCTGTTGCAGCTGCTAACAAGCTGCTCTCGCTGCAAGCTGTGGTGAACATTGTAAGTAATAGCACAATAATAGAGAAGTATGTTAAAATTATAATTATAATACTTCCCTTGTTGATTCTGATGCGTTATGCTTTGATGCAGGGTATCGACAAGCTGAGCCACGAGGTGATTGATCTCGAAGGCAAGCTGGAGGTTATGGAGCAGAAGCTTGAAGCAGCTGAGCAGAAGCTTGAAGCTTCTGAGCTTAAACTTGACCAGGCCATGCTCCGTCTTGAGAAGGTGAGTAAGGCATCAGCCAGCAACACACGCCACTATGAGAAGCAGCTCAAAGAAAAAGATGCTGCAGCTGCTGAAGCATTAAAGCTGGCCGAACAGAACGCTCAATCTTCAGCTGCCATCAGTGTGCTGGAGTGCATGATTGAGATGGCGACTGCTGCTCAGGCTGAAGGCTTTACCTCGGAGAGCTGGCCGGTTAAGGACTGGGAGGAGAGCCTCAAGAAGCTGTTGACTGAGAGAGGAGATGCTCCAGAAAAAGCTGAGAAGGAGGTCGAGCCGGAGGTTGAGAAGGAAGCTGAGAAGGAGAAAGGTAAGGGCAAGGAGGTGGAGCAGGTGGAGGCTGCTGGTGATAAGTTGGGCGATGAAGGCATTCTTGACTAGGTCGGAGCCCACTTTTTTAGTTTGTTTGTTTTGGTGGTTTGTGGTTTTTGAACAATGGTTGTGATGAAACAAAAACAATGGTGACTTGACTTTTGGGGGCTTGGATGGAGGGACCTTGAGTTTCAAGGCGAAGTCCAAGCTCCTTAGACAATGTGGTTGACCTCAGGTGGAGGGATCTTGGGTTCCAAGACGAAGCCTGGGGTCAATCTTTCTAATTTCCTGCAAATATATGACTTAGTAGTATTTTGATCATCATGGTGTGTTGTGTATGTTTTAATTATTTGGAAAAATGCTTAAACGAGGATCCTATAGGATGCTCAATAACATAGTTCAGTATAAAAACTCAAAAGTCTATAAAACTTTACCAATGTTAACAGACCATGATGCTTGCCAATACTCAGTTAGTAATAAAAAATTTGATAACAATACTGATGTCACCTGTTCAAGTGGATTCCATTCTCCAAAATAGTCAAGATCCTTGCGGATTCTTAAGGATCCTCAAGGCAGGTTTGGTGAGATCCCGACGAAACTGAGAGTAAGCCTTGAGCACTTAAAAATGAGTTAAACAGGGGTCAAGCCCAATCTGCCTTTTGAGGCGCGATGTACCTTACAAATCTTGGGTCTAGGCCAACTGGGGTCAAGCCCAAAAACTTGAGAGACACGAAAGTGCCTATACCTTAGTTAATGTGAAAACATTAAAAACCTTTGTTAAACTGAGGACAAGCTCAAAAACACTTGGGACTAAGCCAACTGGGGTCAAGCCCATAAACTTGAGAGACACGAAAGTGCCTAAACCTTAGTTGACGTGAAAACGCCAAAAGCCTTAGAACCTTTACGAGATGACACGTCTGCCACCCATTTTGAAGTGCACCCTATGGCCAACAGTGATGAAATTATCAGCCACCCTTAGATGGACTGGTCGCACCACCTTGAACCATAGGCCACCACCATGCGCTCCTGGCGAGGGTCTTGCGCTCCTGGCGATTCCCATTAGTGAACGAGAAGGTGAAAACCTCCTAAACCTTTGATAGCATTCTGAATGCCTTATACTTAGAAGAGGTGATCAGCCTCTAGCTTGTGACAAGAAGCTTAGAACATCTGCAAAATACTTCAAGGCTTGGTGAGGGGTGGGTGTTAGTTTGACTAACACCCCTCCGATGCCTAAGTTAGTAACCATTTCACAAAGATAATGATTAAGAAATTGAAATGAGAATAAAAATCATACCTGATGTCCTTGGAGTATACACAAGGATTTTCGGATATACTTAGAGGATCCGGAGAGTACTTACATAAAATACAACTTCAAGTGAATCGCATTCCAAGCTCTTGGGAGCAGCTCACCTTCCATAGTAGCCAGCCTGTATGCTCCCTTTCCAGCTTCTGAATCTATTAGGTAAGGACCTTCCCATTTAGGTGCGAGTTTCCCATGTGCCGGATTGGTAGTGTTTTGAAAAGCTTTCCTGAGTACCAGATCTCCCACTTGAAATCTTCTGACCCTTAGATTTCTGTTGTAAGACTTGGCTATCCTTTGCTGGTATGCTGCCATCCTAAACTTTGCGAGATCTCTAATTTCATCGATTGTTTCAAGATCTTCAAGGAGCTCTTGCTTGTTTGCTTCAAAATTCCGGCAGCTTGTTCTTGCAGTTGGCATCACCATTTCAGTGGGTATCACAGCTTCGGATCCAAATACTAAGGAAAATGGTGTTTGACCAGTAGCATTTTTGGAGGTCGTTCTGTCAGCCCACAATACAAAAGGTAGCTCTTCAGCCCACTTTCCTTTCTTGTCTCCTAGCTTCTTCTTGAGATTATTGATGATGATTTTATTGCTCGATTCTGCTTGGCCATTAGCTTGTGGATGTATGGGAGTTGAAGTTACCATCTTGATGCCCCATGCTTCACAAAAACTTGTCGTCCTTTTTCCAATAAATTGAGACCCATTGTCGCACACTATTTCTGATGGGATTCCAAATCTTGTCAAGATATTCCTTTTGATGAAGGAAATCACTTCCTTTTCTCTAACTTGAACAAAAGCTTCGGCTTCAATCCACTTAGAAAAATAGTCTGTCATAGCCAGCATGAAGACTTTTCCTCCAGGTGCTACAGGCAGCTTACCAACTATGTCCATTCCCCATTTCATAAACGGCCATGGAGATGATATTGAATGGAGCGGCTCAGCAGGCTGATGGAGGATATTGCCATGCCGCTGACATGCATCACACTTCTGAACAAAGGCCATAGCATCCCTCTTCATAGTAGGCCAGTAGTATCCTGTTCTCAATACTTTGGAAAATAGTGATCTGCCCCCAGTGTGATTGCCACAATCACCTTCGTGAATATCTTGGAGCACCGCAAGTGCTTCAGGCTGCTCGAGGCATCTCAAATATGGTCCTGCAAGAGATTTCTTGTATAAGATACCATTTATTATTGAATATGGGATTACCTTTGTTCGGAAGAGTCTGGAGTTCTCGTTTTTGGGGATTTCTCCTTCTTGGATAAATCTCCTGATAGGGTAAGTCCAGGATTCCTGAGGATCCTGAGAGTCTATCATTTCTCGATCTTTATCTGTTGTGACATCATTAACTTCTTGTTCTTCGATTGCTGGTGTCAGGATGTGAGTTATGGGAATCTTGACACCTTCTGGGATCCTTAAGGATGATGCTAAATTTGCCAAAGCATCAGCTTCTGCGTTTTCTTCTCTAGGTACCTGTGATATGCTGCAATTTTCAAAAGATAATGCTAACTGTTTTACAAGGTCTAAATATTTGGTTAGCCTTTCGCCTTTCGCTGCATAGGTTCCATTAAATTGGTTAGTTAATAACAAAGAGTCAATAAAAACTTGAATGTGCATAGCAAACTGCCAGTTTATGTCCATTAACTCCAAATCATCAGGATCCACCTGATCATAGTCTTCTTCAGTCAACTCAGCATTACTGACCTTTCCAGTTATCAAACCATAATACGATGACACTAATGCAGAAACAAGAGCCATGTAATCTTCAGTGGTAGATACCGACATAGCCATCTTTCCCGTGTTCACCAGATTACTTGCTGGAATTGACGTACTACTAATTCCAGGACTATAATTGTAATCAGTACTTTGTGAACCTGACCCAGTTCCCGAACTTGAAACATATCCTGGTAAATTTCCAGCCACAAATGCTGTAGCAGGTGCGGAACTGGTTATCTTAGCTGATTTCCCAGAAATAGTTGCTGCATTTGACCCATAATAGACATCTGGATTCTGAACTGCTGCTGGTGTAGTGTTAACATTCTTCATTTCTAAATCACGAGCTTGCAGTTTACCCAAAAGCTTCACAAAAGTCAACTCAGCATAGTCTTTGTCATTCATGATCATCAAAACATACGACTCCCATTTTGATGGCAAACCTTCCAACAATTTTTCCTTCAGCTCTTCGTCATCTTTCTTAATTTGGACATTATCCATTTCAGACAGTAAATGACAATATCTCGAAATTAGCTCAGGAACGCCCTCACCATCAAAATGTTTGAAGTTGTCGAATTCTTTATTAAGCACCTTCTATTTGCTTTTCTTATACTGTTCATTGCCCTCACACCTCTCTTTCAGAGTTGTCCATAACTCATGAGAGTGTTTGCAACTTTTGAATTGATGTAATAATTCCTTTGGCAAAGCTTGAGTGATTAAACCGTACGCTTTCTGTTCACGAACAAAATCAGCTTTCTGTGTGAGATCCAAATTTCGCTGCATAATAGGAACATTATTAACGCCAACAGGATACACATATGGTGTATCCATAGCAATCCATAGATCTGGATCCGTTGTTCTGATATATGCCTCAAATCGTTTCTTCCAGTTTGCATAATCTTCAAATTTAAGCAACTTTGGAACTTTCTGAGTCGTTCCAATTTCATTGTCATAATTGAGTAAAGTTTGCATTGCGTTTGAATAGCCGCAAACGCGTTATAGTCCGACATGATTGAAATTGAAAAATTCTGATTTGTCCGAACTCGGTCCGAACATACTATACCCTCCGAGCTTCCTCCGAACTAGGTCCGAACTCAGAAATACAGTCCGAACTACACCGAACTACCTCCGATCTCTCACCGAACCACGATAACTCCGAAGACCCTCCGATCCTAGTCCGAACTCTTACCGAACGAGAAATCTAGTCCGAATGCTCACCGAACGATCTCCGAACTTTCACCGAGCTCCTCCGAACGTACTCCGAACCTGGTGTTCGGAGCAGTTATACCGAGCGTACTCCGAACCTGGAGTTCGGAGCGGTTACACCGAACGTGGAGTTCGGCCGAACGCGAAAAACCAAAAAATTTCGGAAAAACTCACTGAATTCGACACCTCTCGAGCTGAGACTATTCAACTGAACAAAAACGAGCAAAAACACACAATATGAACGTAAAGCATGGTGTTTTAGACGAGATTTTTGAGAAACGAAGATGAAAAACGAGCTTTGTGACACACGAATTGAATCAAATCGAACTAAACTTATACAGATAGCTCTGATACCACTTGAAAACGCTGGAGCGTGTGGATCGGTTCAGTTCGACATCAATTACGTGAATGATAACAAGAACAACGGTGTAAATAAACGACTCAATCTCTCATTAACGAATATCACAGTTACAAGAGATTCAGAGTACAAAACACACTAGTTCTCACACACAAGCTCTCTCAAAAACTAGTAAATTACAAGACAAACAACCTATTTATAAGCTGCCAAAACACGACCTCCGAACCTGGTGTTCGGCCAGAGTTCGGAGCCACCGAACCTTGGGTTCGGCCAAGGTTCGGCCAACACAAAACTAGGTTGAAACTTTTGTCTTCAAAACTCTATCTGATCCAGCCCGTTGCCACATATCATGTACCAACAATAATTTCAAGAAGAAATGGGAAAAGGTTACCGAAGAGGTTTTGGAAGAATGTGATTTGAGAAGAAGACATAAGTGTGAATATAATGAGTTGTCGGAAGAGTTCATTGCTTCTCAGAAAGATTTGTTGGATGCTCAAGTGAAGATTTCTGAATTAAAAATTGAGATTCTGGATTTGCAACGTCAAGTAAAGAATTGTAATTTGTCACTGACATATCTGAATTATATCTACAAACAGGAGAAGATTGAAAAAAGTGTTAACAATGATTTAGATAAAGTTCCGTCACCAGTTTATGTGTCAAGTATTCCATCTGCTTCTGTGAATCCAAATGAAGAAATGCATGATTACTCAAAGTTTGCAACTCCTACTCCTGCAAAGAAAAAGAAAACTAAGTCCAGAAAGAAGAAGTTTGTAGCAGGAAGCACTCCAAAGTTTGCTGCTAATTCATTATTCTTGGAAGATGAGCAAATATTTGATAAGAGTAAGAAGTATGTTAGTACTTCAACTGAAGCTGAACTTGATAAATCTCTGATTCATGAGAATAAGCTGAAAGATATTAAAGCTAAATTTACTAGAATAGTTAATGAAAAGAATGTTTCTGATTATAAAGTTGAGTCATCAAAGATTCCTGGGTTCAAGCACAAAGGTTTGGGTTATGAAGTCAAGGATGTCTTAGTGTCACAGACAACACAGAAACAGAAGAAAGTTATTGTTAAGCCTGTTCATCAACCTCAACAACAACCAATGAAACAGTTTGTTAAACCTGTTCAGACTCAACAAAAGCAAGATCAACAGAAGAAGCCGAATGTGTATACATCAAGAAATGGTCACTATCATTCTGGAGGTTCTTCAAGTGGTTCTTACTACTTACCACTACGATCATCTTCTAGGTATGATTCATCTGATAATTTTTGTGATTCATTTGTTTCTGATCATTCTTTTGGTTACTATGATTCTCCAGTTACGAGTCATAGTTGGAAACCAAAACATTTTTCAAAATTTTCATCACAACTTCGTGAACGAATTTGTTATGCATGTCGCTAACCTGGACATATGGCTGCAAATTGTCCGACGACTGCATATATTCACAACAATGCTATTATGTGAATAATAATGTTTAAACTTTTTATGAACCTTGGTCTCCAACGTTCAATTCAACTAGTAAGTCGTTTTGGTCCCGACCAAAGACGCCAGTTGATAGTTTTTTAGGTTCTGATTCAAAAGTTTTTTCATCTATGATTTGGAAACCAAAAGTTGTTTCCCAGGCCAACACTAACTCGTGAAAGACACCGTGCGACCCGACCGTGTTAAATCGGGTCGATCCCAAAGCATCTAATGTTTTATTTGGTGTCAACAGGTATTTCAGGAAGACCTATCGGTGGTTGAAAGATTGTTGATAGTGAAATATCTGTGTTTAGCTTAAATTGAATTTCCAAATAAATTTTGTTTTCAAAAGGTTTAAATGCAAGTATCCGTGTTGGTTAATCAATTTTTCATTTGTGTTTTTTCACTCCGTCTTGGTTTGAGGGGGAGCTTGTTTGTTTCAAAAATACAAAAATAGTGTGTTGTTTTTTAAATGGTAAAAATGAAAAACTAAGATAGAGTTTGTTATTTTTAGGGGGAGAAAATTTGAAAAGACAAAAACATTAAAAAATGAGAAATTGTATCCGACATGATTGGGAAATGATGGTACATTGGCTAACGATGTCTGACTCATGGATAAAGTAAGTTAAAAAGCCAAAAGACCATTGTTTGATGTGTAAGGTAGGCTCGGAAAATCAGAAAGTATACAAATGTGATATACACTAAATCTGATTCTTGACCTAGTGGACAACTTCTTGATGCGTATCTCATGATATCAAGAAAAAGATATGTGAAAAGATAATGAGAAGTCACTATGTATACATGTGTTCATTTTGCAAAAATTTAAACTTGTTTGATTTTCTTTATTTTCTTAAATGATCGGACTATCTCTGCGTGTCCACAAGACCGACCTGATAGTTGTTCATTTAAGGTTCTGCTTTATTTTCTTGGTGTTTCGTATAACTCATCGGACGTTCTCTGTGTGTACGGGAGTACTGACCTGATTGTTGTTGGGTTATACAATTTCAAATTTTTTTATTTTCTTATTTTGTTAAATCCGAGGCCTTATCTGCGTATCGAAAGATCGACCTTAAGGTAGATGATTTAACGTTCTTATTTATTTTTGCATGGAACACAATAGACTATATCATGAATACAATCACTATGTGTTAACTCACAAGTGAAATCACAAAGTGTGATAAGCTAAAACATATCTGAGTATGTCTGATAGTGTGGGGTACACTGGTCAATGCAAATCTAATCAATACCTTAACATATCCAAATGTTATGAGTATGATTATGCTTGAGTTTAAAGTTGGACAAATTATATTTGCAATCGACATTGGTTATGTGCTATAATAATCGAAATTGAAGTGTAGTTTAGAATGTTATGTTTAATATGATCCCAAGTTATGATCTTTCTCACAAAAGACAAAAATAGTGTCTGATTTTGTATTGCATTTACTTTTCAATATATGAAAATACCAAAAAGATTTTAGGTGTGTTTTGATATAAAATTTAGAAAAATCAGAAAGATTTTATTTCTAATTTCTTCTCGGTTGATCAACACGATATACGAAATCAATTTCAATATTAATATATCTTGGAGACTCGAAGAGACGTTTTGTCGCAAGATTATTTATGTTGGCAGGTTTCTAAGTGGAAAGAGTATATCACTACTTTAAGTCTTTTGAAGCTGTTGAGAAAGAGTTTACACGCACTACAATGTCAAGTATTCGAGATCAAAATAACCGTCATGTCGAGGGAAAGTTTGATTAAAGATACAAGATTATATGGAGATTGATACTGCACATGTTGAGGGGGAGTTTGTTGGTGCATGTTTCTTTGTCGTCATGTGAAGTATCAAATGCAAGAGAAAAGCTACAAGACTGTGCCTTTCTGAACTGACACGAACTGCTAGTTCGGATGCACATGAACTTGTCCGAACTGGAAGTTCGGATGATCGTGTGTTCGCACATTGATGTTCAACTATAAATAGCTTTGTCTTGTATAGATTTAGAACTTTTGGTCAAATATTAAGTGTGTGTTTCCTGTGTGTATTCTCTTAGTGGTCTTATAACAATTCCAATTGTATTTACTTCATCGTGTTCATTGCTTTCATACGTTTAACATGGATTTCGTATCGACCGAGTAGACGATCCACCGCTCACACAATTATAATCTTCCATGCTCTTCTGAAGTTCAGAAGACATGGTGGTCAACATAAGGCAGGATACTTGGGTAGCATCCTTTCTCAGTTGATCATGAGCAGCCCGAGCAGCAACAGTGTTATTTGTTGGTGCAGCTAGCACCTCTTCCTTCATAATATGGAGTTTGTTAGCCATTCTAAGCGTAATCAGATTGCGGTGCCAGCCAAGAAAATTGGTGTTGTCAAGTTTCTCCTTTTCGAGGGTAGACTTGAGTTTGAAGGTGTCATTGTTTTGTTGATTATTAGCCATCTGAAACATTTAGATATATTTTTCCTTTAGCATTTTCGATGTTTGACCTTAATTCAAATATGATAAGTTATATTGAATAAAGGATGGGATCCCAGTTAATCAATTGCTAAAGGCAGTTGTAGCATGCAATCAATAGCAACTGGGTAAGTGGATAGACAACGAGTGTCAATTGTGAAAAACAGTCACAACTCCCGTTATGAGGCTCAGTACTACGATGATACGTTAAGCCTCATCTATGTCCACTTTATTTAGAAACACTAATAGTGTAGTGTTGAAGACTCCAACACTACAAGTGCTAGTAAAGAAAGCAATAGTTGTCCTAAATCGTCATTATGCAAGGTATGGTGTTGAAGACTCCAATACCTCCACCTTAGAACATACCCTACGCACCAAGTGCGATGTTGAAGACTCCAACACTAACGTTTTAATCGAATTATGTTCCAAGCATGACTCAATTTAGGATTGGCATAAGCTATAAGTTTTATGAACTTACCAAATAGGGTATATTAAGTCAGGATTTTGATCGTGAGCGTTTAATAGAACGAATTCTCTTGGGACAGTCCAATTAGGTAACCTAATTATTTAATGACTTTGTTGTCGTGATACATGCATAACCAATTGAGGAATTAATCCTAAACGAACTTCAAGAATTCTATTATTGGTTATTTATATATAAATAGAGTTGTAAAATGAGCTACTTTTAGAACTCTTTATCATTAGATTTTCAAAATAGTTTGAACCTTTTAAAGCAATTTGAGGTTTTAGTTGATATGACAAATCAGTTTCATAATTAAGGCAACCAAAACAAACATAATAAACATGTATTCGGCCAAAGAGGGCTTTGGTATTTGAGAGAGTAAAAACTCAATGAATTGCACAACAAAGGAAAGGCCTAAAATAGGCAAACAATTACAAGAATAACCCTAAAGAATTAAATGAGTAAACTAGACTACCCTAATACAAATTCTAAAACAACTTATACATTAACATCCCCCCTCAAGCGAGACAGTGGTGGACCAAGACGAAGGCTGTTGCGAAAGATCTCAAATTGAGGACGAGGGAGACTCTTAGTAAAAATGTCCGCCACTTGAAACTTGGTAGGTATAAACTTGGTGATGAGTTTTCCAGAGGCGACGAGTTCACGTACAAAATGGTAGTCTAGATCAATGTGTTTGGCACGTTTGTGAGCCACCGGATTCTGGGTGAGAAACAGAGCACTCTGATTGTCACATAAGAGCGTAGGACGATCAGGGGGCAGCGCATTGAGTTCTTGAAGCAGGTGAGTTATCCAAACATTTTCAGCAGCAGTGTTGGCCATAGCCCGATACTCAGATTCACAGCTGGAACGAGACACGGTTGGTTGTTTCTTTGCACTCCATGATATGAGATTTCCTCCAAGAAAAATGGAGCAACCATAGGTTGAGCGACGAGTTTCAAGGCACCGAGCCCAGTCCGCATCAGAGAAGCCAATTATTGACGTCTTGGTGGATCGTTTGAAGTGAAGGCCATAGTGAAGAGTTCCTTTATATACGTTTAACATCTTGAAAATGTGAGACAGTAGGAGCCTTCAGAAACTGGCTGACTTGATTGACAGCAAACGAGAGATCTGGTCTTGTGATTGTCAAATATTGTAGAGCACCCACAATGGATCGATAGTAGGCAGGATCATTAAATGGCTCTCCCTCAGATGATAAAGACGCATTGGTGGCAAGTGGGGTGTGAGCAGGCTTGGCATCAAGCATCTTGGTACGAGACAAAATTTCCTTAGCGTATTTGGCTTGGCTGAGGAAAAGACCGTTGGGAGAGTGACATGTTTCAAGACCAAGGAAGTAGTTGATGTTCCCCAAGTCTTTTTACGAGAATTCATTGTGCAGTGTGGTGATAAAGTCTCCCATTTTAGAGAATTGGTTTCCTGTAAGGATCAAGTCATCAACATATACAAGAAGATACATAAGACATGAGTCACGATTAAAGATAAACAACGAGGGATCCGCTCTGCTGCATGTGAAGCCATATGACTTCAGGAACACACTCAAGCGATGAAACCACGCTCGAGGTGCTTGTTTGAGACCATAGATTGCTTTATTAAGTTTACACACATGATTGGGATACTTTGGGTCAACGAAGCCAGGAGGTTGTTCCATATAGATGGTTTCAGTCAGATTGCCATGGAGGAAAGCATTATTTACGTCAAGTTGGTGCATTGGCCAGTTGTTGATGACAGCAAGGGATAGAACAGTCCTGATGGTGGCAGCTTTGACAACAGGGCTGAATGTTTGAGTGAAGTCAAGTCCGGGAATCTGACTGAAACCTTGAGCAACCAAGCGAGCTTTAAGTCTTTCAATGGAGCCATCTGACCTGTACTTTGTCCTGAAAAGCCACTTAGAACCAACAATGTTACGGTTAGAAGGACGTAAAATAAGAGACCACGTGTTATTTTTGTGAAGAGCTTGAAGTTCATTATTCATAGCCTCTTTCCATTCCTCACTCTTTAAGGCAGAAGAGACGGTTTTGGGTTTATTAGAAGAGAAGAGGGATTGATGGAGCAGAATGGATTGAGCAAATTTTGCTTTATACTTGGGTTTAAAGATGCCACTTTTGGCACGGGTTTGCATGGGATGAGTTCCACGCAGTGAAGGGGGAGGAGGTGGAGTGGGAATGGGAGACGTGGTGGTGGAATTGGTGGTGGTGGATGAGGACGGTGAAGAGGGTGGAGATGGTGATTAAGAGGGGTTAGTTGCGGTAGGCGGGTTGGGAGATGAAACCTCGACTGGGTAGATCATGCGTGGAGTGGGCTGGTTGAGAGCATCAATTGGGCTAGGGGAGTTGCGCTCAGGTGATGGAGTAGGGGATTTAAGATTGGGTTGGTTTTGAGTAGAAGGTGGGCTAGGGGAGTTGCGCTCAGGTGATAGAGTAGGGGATTTAAGATTGGGTTGGTTTTGAGTAGAAGGTGGGCTGTTGGAATCGAGTGAGGGGTCAGGCTGCTTTTTATTTGGCCAAGGGGTTTCAAAAAATGTGGTTATAGATAGTTTAGATGGATCAGCGGAAGGAGAGGTGGAATAGGGAAAAACTTTTTCATCGAACCGGGCATGACGGGTGATGTAGATTTGGGACGAGAGAGGATCAAGGCACTTATATCCTTTATGTTTGGTGATGTATCCTAAAAAGATACATGGTACACTTCGGGGTGCAAGTTTGTGTTCCAAATAAGGGCGTAAAAGTGGGTAAACCCTACACCCAAAAGGCTTGAACATATTGTAGTCGAGTTTGGTTTGAAACAAGATTTCAAATGGCGAGCATCCGTTAAGAGATTTGGATGGAATGCGATTGATGATAAAGACAGCCGTGGAGAAGGCCTCGACCCAACGGTTTGTATTAATTTTAGAGTGAAATAGCATTGTTAACCCGGTTTCCATAATATGTCGGTGTTTTCTTTCGGTCCGTCCATTTTGTTGCGGAGTATACGGGCATGACACCCGATGAAATGTCCCATTGATTTAAAATAACTTTTGAACTTTTTGATTGATAAACTCCGTACCCCCATCGCTTTGGAATACCTTTATTTTCGTGACAATTGGGTTTGGACAAAGTTGAGGAATATGTTGAGAGCATCATAAAATTCACTTTTTGTTTTAAGAGGATATAGCCAACAAAACCTCGAGTGATCATCAATAAAGGAGGCATAATATCTATAGTTATTGACGCTCGTGATAGGTGATGGCCCCCATAAGTCACAGTGGACAAGATCAAGAGGTTGAAGTGCACGTTGTTCATCATTATTAAATGGCAACTTATGTGCCTTAGCCATTTGGCATGGCGAGCAAATACCCGGTTTTGGCAAAATAGATGTCAATAAAATTGCACCACTGTTTTGTAAACTCTTAATACAATCAAATGAGGCATGTCCAAGTCGAGCATGGCACTCCTCAAAAGATGCTCGCGGGTTTGATGACGTAGCTACAAAAGCTTTATTTTGATTATTATTATTGAGAACATACAGACCACCTTCACATCGACCTTGCGCCAAAACTTTCTTGGTCAATCGATCCTGAATATAAAAGATTGGGTGAGAAAAGATCACATCAACATCATTGGTTTTGTTGAATTTGCTAACCGAGAGTAAATTTTTATGAATATCAGGCACAACAAGTATGTCTTTGAGTTTAATGTCATTCGAAAGTTTAGAATCACCCTTGTGGGTTACTGGAAGTGATTCTCCGTTCCCGAATGTAACCCGACAGCCCTGTTTTTTCAATTTTAAATTAGACAGAAGATGTTTCATACCCGACATATGGTCGGAGGCACCGGAATCGAAATACCAGTCAGCCGAATCGGCATCAGTTTGATCAGAACTACACTGAGCAGCAAATGCTTTGGCCAGGGCCTCTTCATCAACAGTGGGCTTTTTGGAATCAGATTTGGTAGCATCAAGAATTTTCTTTAACTTTCGACATACATTAGCTTTATGCCCAGGGATTTCGCACCATTGACAAGGGTCAGAATTGTGATTACCTCTTTGTCGATTGGAGTTCCCAGTGTGTCGAGGCTGACGGTTGGTGTTGCTGTTCCGATTAGGGTTGCGATTAGTAGTAGTTGGTGCCTGTGTCTGAGCAGTGAAGGCCACCGGAGGGCTAGGGTTCGCAACCGAGATAGCACGACTGAGAAGCTCAAAATTCTAGGCCTTTGTGAGCAAATCAGAGAGGGAGGCATTCGGATAGATGGCAGGGGCAGTAGTGGAGAACGATAGGAAGGAAGGACCAAGGTCGGTGACGAACCAGTGGTTCAATTCCGCCGCAGCGACGGGGTGACCGACCGCAGATAACTGATCACTGATGGTTTTGAATTCACGGCCATATTCAGAGACCGATTGTTCTCCTTTTGACATTTGACGGAGATTGTCTCTGAGGAGTTGCACATGTTCAATCGACGTGTTGCCATAAGCGGACTTAAGGGCAACCCATATTTGTCGGGCAGTGGTGAGGCCAACCACCGCCGCCATTGATTCTTCGGAGAGGGAGGTGAGTAGAAGGATGACGGTCTGTTGATCGTCTTCTTTCCAGCTTTTGTACTCCGGAGTTGGGGCGGTTTTATCGCCGGAGACGATGTCGACAGAAGCAGCATCGGCAGACCCATCAACATAAGAGATGAGATTGGAAAAGGTGAGAATATGGGTGAGTTGGGTGCGCCAAAGGAGGTATGTGCCGGTTTTCAGTTTGATTTGGAGGGCATGGAAGATGCTATTGTTGTTGAGAGAGTGTTGATACATGGT
>JBCNJP010003148.1:0-23103 GCA_039602395.1 Deinandra increscens subsp. villosa | reverse complement strand
AAAGTGGACAAAGATGACTATTTCTTAGCGGCTCCATATACACACCCGGGATTTGAGAAAGCGTGAAGCGTCGTACCGTCTGGCTGAAGACGTTAAACTTAGCGCTAAACGGGAGGCAACCCGGGTTTTGTGTTTCATTTTGCTAGTTTTTCTTTATTTTTCTTTGTTTCTTGTCTTATTTTAATTAGTTGCAATTTCAGAGACTCGAGAGGCATGGAGAAGCTAGTACCGAGACACTCCAGGTATGTCCAGGATAGACTTATAAAAAATCAAGGTGTCAGTGGTGGTGTGAGAACGAACACGCAAAAAAAAAGTGGCCAAGTAGTTAAAAATTGCAAAATTTGTCTGCCACTGTAGCTCAGGTCGTGGCGCGAGGGTTGAGGCTTCCTCCTCGCGCCACGACGCGTGTCTGGACCGAGTAAGGTCATCCAAATTAGGGGTCGTGTCGCGACGGTGGGCCACAAATAACCTCGCGGCACGACGCGTGTTGAAAATTTTGAAAAAAAATAGTTTTAACAGAGCCGTCGGTCATTCGACCTAACACCACAAACCATCCACCGCCGCTAACCTTTCACCACCGAGACCCACCGCTCCAATCCCTCGCGACCACCGCCACGCCACCACTCACCGTCGTATCACCACCGCTACAGGTATGTGGTTCTGCTCGAGCTCGGTTTTGTTTCGTATTTGTTTATTTATTTATGATAGATGTAGTTAGGATTTGATAGTTTTAGTATAAATTAGCGATACCCGCACATGAGCATGAATGAAATACTGGCTGCACTGATTGTTTTAGGATTCGATATTCGGTTCAAATTGGTTGGCGAGGGCGCGGTTATTGCCGGTTTTTATTTTTGCCCGTCGCTGATTGGATCGTGTCGCGAGCCCCTGCTCGTGACCCTCGCGCCACGATCCGGCCTTAAATTAGGTCTTTTGCAGTTTAATTGGGCGTCGTGTCGCGAGGGTTGAGACTTTCTCCTCGCGCCACGATCCCGTTTTAAATTAGGGTTTCGCAGATTATTTAGGCGTCGTGTCGCGAGGGCTGAGGCTTCCTCCTCGCGCCACGATGCGGGTTTGAAATTAGGGTTTGCCAGATTATTTAGGCGTCGTGTCGCGAGGGCTGAGGCTTCCTCCTCGCGCCACGATGGGGCTCCTGTTTTGAAAAAAATTTGATTGTTATTGAAATTTGGGACACAATCTGCTGTTATTATTATTCTATGTTCCTAATAGTTGTTTTGCAGAGATGGCTGAGCGTCAGCCAGGTCGGGGGGCACGAGGGCCGCCTAAGCGGCCACGCGGCGAGCCGAGTGATCCGGTATTCATCCAGAGACGAGCACGGACGATCGATTATCGTCAGGAGGAGGTTCTTCCGGATCACACTGTTGATCCCATTCCGGAGGACCAGAGAGTGCTAGGAGAGCACACACTTCTGCAGTTTGCTGAGGGGACGCCCGAGTACGTGCAGTGCGAGAAACTATTGGATATGGAGCTACTACAGTGTAGGACTTTCGATTGGGGGCTGTTAGACACGCTAGGAGGTAGGCAGAGGATTGAGGGCTGGTTGACACCGAGATGGAGGCAGATTTTAGCATGTGCTGATAGATCGTATAGGGAGCTGACATTAGAGTTTCATTCTACATTTCGTTTGGAGTCTGGACGTTTTTCCGAGCCGTATGCGGTGTCTTTCTCGCTGGGTCGTCAGATGTTTGAGTTGAGTATTCAGCAGTTTGCAGTGGCTACAGGATTTTATACTCAGGCTGAGGTGGAGTTGCCAGCCTTTGAGTCTGCACCGAGAGGTTATTTTCAGAGACCCCATCCTCAGGGTATCACTGACGGGCAGATAGCGTCGTTTTGGAGGACGATCGCTGATTGTGATTATGCTGCGTCTGTTCCAGCATCGTTTATTCGAGATCCTGTCATTCGTTATCTACACAGGATCATTGCTTGCACACTTGTCGGACGTAAGTCTGGGACCGACAAGTGTAACCGTCTGGATTTGATTTGTATGAGAGCGATTATGGGGCCACATGACCTCAACGTGGCATATGTGATGTTGATGGCGTTTCAGAGAGTTCGTAGAGGAGGCGTTACTTCTAGGTTAGATATGGGGCCGTATATTACGAGGATAGCCCATCATTTGGGTGTTTTTCAGAGGTATCATGCTACACACTTGACTAGGGGACCGAGGACTGTTGCCTTTGGTTTGACTGATTTGAGGGCAGCGGGTATGGTATCATTACAGGACCCTCCGGCGTGGGTGCCGATGAGGGAGGGTTTTGTGGCGCATCCTCCGGCGGGTACTGAGGCCGCGGAGGCGATGCAGAGGGCCGTTCCACCACACAGACAGCGTGTTACGTTTAGTGTGGAGCGCCCTCATCCGACACATGCGAGGAGAGAGCCGAGGCCTGAGCCGATGACGCTATTGGTATTGAGGGATCAGCTGATGGATCATATTGATCAGCGGATTGATGAGAGGTTTGATAGGTTAGAGGGGATGTTGAGATTACAGATGACACATCAGGGGATTGAGATTCCAGAGATATACAGAGAGCGGGTGAGAGATGAGGCTGCTACTGGGGTTGGTGCTAGTGGTTCGGGAGATGCAGGTACTGATGCTGGTTTTGTTGAGACTGGAGATGGTGCTGGTAGTTCGGGGACGCGTGATGAGGATATGGCTAGTGCTGGAGACGAGGAGGCAGAGTAGATGTTGCAGCTACGACACCGATCGGTTTACTTTCTATCCTTGTACTTTTCTTTTGGTTATTTTGTTTTCATGATACTGGTCTGTACTTAATATTATATTATACTGGGGGTTCATGTACGGGATAACCGGTTGGGTGGTCGTGTTTATTTTGATATATGTATATATGCTGCTATGATGGGTTTGTCTGTGATGATTAGAGCATGTTATAGTCCATCGGGGCGATTTTGTGTTTGGCATATGATGAGCTTTCGCAGTTTTGGAATGGAGTAGTTGGCACGATTTTCGAGGCGATTTCACGAGAGTATCAGGGGAGTTTGTTCCAACTTGTATCTTTTCATTTTTTATTTATTATTTTATTTTTATGTTTATTTTATTTTGTGTCCGTATAGTCTGTGCGTGTTCGTCTGTCACATTGAGGACAATGTTGAACTTAAGTGTGGGGAGGGGGACAGGACGTCGTCAGTTTTAAATTTGTAGGTAGTTTTGCTTAATGTTTGAATAATAAAAATCCAAAAAAAAAAAAAAACAAAAAAATTAAAAACATCAAAAATCCAAAAAGATTTTTCATTTTAGTTTTTTTTAGTGTTTGTGTTTTGAGTCTAAAGAAAAAAGCAAAAAAAAAATCCAAAAAAAATTGAAAAAGTGAAAAATGTCTTTGGAATTAATTGCAAATCATGGAAAATGATAGAAAAATCGGGAATCAGTTTTCAAAAATAAAAATAAAGAAAGAAATGGGGAAAGTGGTAGAAAAGGAGAGAATGGAAAGTATGACTAGTCTGTGATGTGTCGGTAGGCCCAGCTGACTTAGGATTAGCTTAAAATGCCCATTGTGTTTATTGTTGTATAAATATGTAATTAAATCGGTCTGCTAGTGGGTTCTCGCTTTAGGGGTGATAGGGAGATCGAAACTGATGATTAGGAGGAAAGAGACCTTTTTGAATTAGAGACTTATATATCCTCAGAATACCTGGCACGTTATGATCTTTTTGCGAAAGCAAATCCGAGAAATAACGGCGCCCCATATTTCCATCTTTTGAGCATATTAGGTAATAAACTGGTTAATGAATTAGAGTGAAGGGACAAAATACTCATGTACGAACTAAGGATAGTATCCCGTGGTAAGTGCCTCTGATGATGTTCCGGATCTCGCGGGCAAAATACTCACGTATGATCTCGGGGGTAAGACCTTGTGAGAGAATGCCTCTGATGATGTCCGTTGGTAATAATAGTTAAAATGGACCAATTATTATTTGAAAAAAAAAAAAAAAAAAAGAAGAAAACAATGGTAGACAAATAAATGCTCACAATTTCATTCATCCATTTGATCCACCATTCTTGGGATATATGAGTATCTGGTTTAACTAGGGTGGGAAAATCTATAAATATCATCTCAAATACCCTTCACTTTGACTGATTTTGATTCGGGAGTAGATTGAACTTGAACTTTCTGAATGTGGGACACATAGGCAGACTGATAACTCTATTCGGTAATTATAAACACTTTGGGGGCGAAACAAAAGGTCAGTGGTTGGGTTTAGTCGGACCGAAATACTGGCAATTGCAGTTAGTTCATGTGATTACATTAAGGTTTGTGGAATTGAATTGGTGGATGAATTTAAAAGTTAAATGATTATGAGATTGATTTCCTGATTATGATTCCATGGCAGTTTTTCCGGGACGGAAAAAGATAAGTGTGGGGATGTGATGTGTTAGTAATTTGTAGCGTGTTATCATTCGTAATTCCCTGTTTTTATGGTTTATATTTAGTCTGGGAACACATCACTTTGTGTAGTTTTGGTTGTTTCAGGTTTGTACGATAACGTGATGAAATCGGTTGAATTGAAGTATTAAAGATTAAAAGAATTCTGGAATTCAAGTCAGATCGTGTCGCGAGGGTTGAGCCTTGCTCCTCGCGACACGACGCGTGTTGAAGATTAAGCCCCGACTATTTTGGCGAGATCGTGGCGCGAAGGTTTGTAGATGGGGTTGTCGCGACACGATGTGGGTGCAATGTCGGCCAAAAATTAGGGTTTGGCTATTTAAGCCAATGTGATGCCATTCATTCGGATCTTCTGCCTTTTTGACGACCTTGGAGTGCTGGTTACGGATTTCAGGAGATTTCCAGGCCTACGGTGAAGAATTCCAAGCATTTGACAAGTTTTTCGATGATGTTTTCAATGATTTCCGTGCTTTCGACTTTTGCCATGTCCGGCTAATTTTCTTGTAATCACTTTAAGTGAAGGTTAGTGTTTTGCTGATTTCAAACTAGGGTTTTTTACATTGGATGAATTCTTGACTTGTGACAATCATTAATTCAGTGTTTAGTTGTTTGATTTTTCTAATTGATTGTCGTGTTCGTACCCCCCGCTCCCGGACTACCTTAATTGCATAGCTCTAGGACTATACTAAGTACGTTCATAATAGTCGGTTGGTTAGGTTGAATGAATTCTAGCACAGCCATGTCTATGTGGTTTCTAGGTTAGATTCTCGAAGTGCGAAATCAGTAATTCACGAAACCGGATCTTAAAGTGGTTACCTTTAGTCCATATAAGTTAAAGTCAACATTTGCTAGCGTAATTTAGTTTTCGTAATTTAGTGTTAAATCAACCAATCCAATTTTACAGCTAAGAGGCAAATTTCTAATTTCTTGCAATTTAGGTTAAAGTAATTTAGAATAATTTAGTTATAATTTAGTCAATTAACAAGTGACCACTAATTCCCTTGGTTCGATACCCTGACTTCCACTACTACAAATCTTTATTAAGTTGGGGATTTGTAACGGTCTCGACAAACCGTTATCATTATAACCGATGTTACATATGTAACAGTACCCTGTTACATAACTATATATATATATATATACGTGATGAATATAATGAAAACATCTTTGAGTCACCTAAAAAAACCGGAACAAAAAACGAATTTTTTACCTTAGTTTTCACGGTTTTTCCAACTCTGAGAGGTTTTCATTTTATCCTTCTCCTATATATATATATATATATATATATATATATATATATATAGGGTATGGAACTATTAATAACCCTTGCTTGGAGGAATAACCAAATAACCCATTTGAACCACCAAAATTATGACAAGTGTCCCTCTCCCTCCTTTTCCAGAAAGTGTATTTTAGTCATTTAACTCAACTAATAAAGTACCCCCTCCATTTTAAAACGGCTATAATTTTTTTATCCGATGTCGGTTTTTAATAAAAAAATACCGTTGGACTCGTCGCATTTTTATCTTTAATTCAGATGTGGTCCCTACATTTTTTGACACTTTTTTTCAAACGTCCGTATTGACATGTAATGTTACAAAAAGTAGCACTGATACCTATTTTGGGTAGCGCCGGTGACTTTTTTCTGTAGCATTGATGTTAATACGGACGTTCGAAAAAAAACTTCAAAAAAAGTCGGGACCACATCTGAATTAACGATAAAAAAGCGACGAGTCCAAGAGTATAATTTTTATAAAAAAACGACTTCGGATAAAAAAGTTATAAGCGTTTTAAAAATGAGGGGGGTGCTTTTTTTCTTTTCGGTAAAATACCCTTATACCCTTTTTGTTAAAAAAAAGAAAAAAAAGAGTGTCACATGTCACTAATCCATAGCACCTGTTTAATATTTATTTTTGGAGCACCAACTTTGTTCCGAGCCTTTTGCATTTCATATTTCTAATCTCCGAGGTTCCAGGTAATCACGTTTCAGCTTATTTTTGTTCTATTTTTATTCTTATTTATTTTTCTTTTTCGTGATTAATATTTGTTTTCCGTCGAGTCGGTTGTGTTTTGTTTTGTGTTTTGCAGGTTCAATGATATTCACACTTGGATGCTTATGGAATTCAATGGAGGACCTGCGGTTACGAGCTCACATGTCATTCATTCAAATAATTAATCAGGGGAGTTTGTTCCAATTTTTCGCTTTATTTTTCTTTCTATTTTTTGTTGCATTTTTTTTATTTTTTTTTATTTTTGTCGTTCGTGTGTTTATTTTTATTTTTTTATTCTGCTTTATTTTTATTTCCATTCCACATTGAGGGCAATGTGTGATTCAAGTGTGGGGATGGGAGACTTGCGTCTTGAGTCAGTTATTTATTTTTAGTGTGTTTAATTGAGTTATAAAAAAAAATTGAAAAAAAATTTGAAAAATTGTTCAAAAATGTCCAAGATTCTGGCTGCAATTTAAATGGAAAATGATAGGTAAAACTGGGAATTGATTTTCTAATGTGTGCTTAAATGTTAAATAATGAATAAATTTGGGAAATGTGGTAAAGTATGGTGAGAATGGAAAACACTACTAGTCTATGATGTGTCGGTAGGCCCAGCTGATCTAGGAGTAGCTTAAATAGCCTGTGTGTTTATTGTTGTATAAATATGCTAATCAGTATGCTAGTGGTTTCCCATTTTAGGAGTGATAGGAATGCTGAAACTGAAGATTAGGAGGAAAGAGACCGTTTTAGGCTAGATACTCTTATGTCCTTAGAATTTCTAATGAGCATGTAGTTAATAATCTGGTTAATGAATTAGAGTGAAAGAGCAGAATACTCATGTACAAACTAGGGATAGTATCCCGTAGTAAGTACCTCTGATGATGTTTCGGATCTCACGGGCAAAATACTCATATATGATTTCGGGGGTAAGACCTTGTGAAAGAATACCTCTGGTGATGTCCGTTGGTAATTTTAGGTAAAAGTGACTATATATATATATATAAAAAATGAGAAAAAGAAAAAAATGATGAACAATGATAGCTTAGTGAATAAATGCTCAGAATTTGCATATAAATAATGAATTATTCTTTGGACATCTTATTATCTGGTTTAAGGGGGGTTGGAGAAAATATAAAATTTAAATCATTATTACCCTTTGCTTTGACTGAATATGATTCGGTATTAGGTTGAACTAGAGCTTTCTTTAGTGGGATCCATAGGCGACTGAACTTATATCTGGTAATTTCATAAACACATGGGGGCGAAAGAAAAGGTTGGTGGTTGGGTTTAGTCGGATAGAAATATCGGCAATTGTAGTTAGTGTGTTAGTACGTTATGGAATGTGGAATTCTATGGTGGCTGTTGAATATGGATTGTTAAATGTTTAGTAGTCAATTTCCTGGTTATGATTCCATTGCAGTATTTTTCGATAACGAAAAAAGAGTAAGTGTGGGGATGTTTGATGTGTGCCAAACACATCTAATTTTCCTTTGTATTTTGTATATTAAATGAGTCGAGTTTGAGTCATTTTTACTTAGTTTTTATCTAAGTTATTGTATTTGAGTCTTAATGTGGTGTTGAGTCATTTTTGTATATTTTGTGCGAGTTTAGTTTAAGTATTTATGCCGTGTGATTAATTAGGTTAAATGTGATTTACTTGTGCTCAAAATTGTTTACATATATTTGGTTGTAGATTGACGTACGAGTTTAAGGAGGATGGTATGACATTATGTTAAAGATGAAGGGTTTAAAGGATTAATAATGAAAGTCAAGGGGGCTGAATTGAAAATATGTGAAAGTTCAATATGGATTAATTGTGAATTAAAAGAAAGCAAAGAAATCAAATGGATTAGATAAAAGTTCACATGGGCTGCGAAAATTTTAAAACATGTTGGGGCTGATGTTGATTCGGACTAGAATTCAAATATGTATATATATTTCATGGGCTAAAAGGAAATGGGGGAGACGGCAGAAGGGAAACAGAAGTCGTACGAGAGAAATCAAATTCGAAGCAACCAGGCAGCCAGACAAGCACGTCAAAAAGTCAACATAATTATTAAGTAAGCAGGCAAGCAGACTGGTAGCTGAACTATTTTATTTTCTTTTACGATGAACTATATTTCGATTCTTGCTTTTGTTCGTGTTTGTGTTCAAACTATGTTTGTTGGTTAAATTACTTGTGCTACTTAGGCCGTTATGATGACTATTTGACGTTTGTGATTTTATTCGGTTTATGGATTTTTATTGATGGATGATGTTTTAGTAAAAGATTATTAATTTACTGATTAATGCGTATGAATGCTTGAATTAGGATCGTAATTAGTAATCGAAACTGCTCAATCTGCGAATGTCTTTCGGTTTGGGTTGGGTAATCAATTGCATGACTTTATGTTGGTAGTTGATATGGTTAGCGAATTAGTTAATCATAGTTTAGGTTAGTGGTGAAAATCTTGATTCTTGTGTGCTGCTAGGTTTAGACAAGCCGGGAGGTGATAAACCTATTGGGTAGTCGGGGTTGTTAGGGTTTTAGGTCAAATTGCCTCGGGAGAGGGATTCCCTAGTAATTCTAATTTTACCTGCTATTCCATGTTAATTCTGTAAGTTAGTAGTTACTCCTTTCATCGTTAGGTGTCTGGGATAGGAACAAGCTGGAAGGTGACCTGTCTGTTCGAGTACTAGAATATCCGTTAGGAACAAGCCGGGAGGTGACCAAACCAATCAGTATGCGTCTTCGATTCTTAGGATTTCCTACTGCGTCACACCCGGTAAATGGTCTGGGGTCCACTAGGGTTTTCTTAGAGTTGTCATTAAGATCCTGATTCCATCATAGTTATCCATAGCCGAGTGAAATTGCGAGTGTTAAATAGGATTCTAGGTCTAGGTAGTACTTCTCTCCATCTGTCAGTTTCCTTGATTTTTCCGAGTTCGGTTGTTAGTTGCTTTAGTTAGTTAAGTTAGATAATCAATTCTAAAAACCAAAATCACTCAAATTTCTCATTCATAGAATCCTAGGTTAGAGTCTTGTTCATAGTGTCCTTAGGGTTCGATATCCGGTCTTCTGTAGCTATACTGCCGCCGACAGGTACACTTGCCTTAGGTTCGGTCTAGTTTTAGGAGTTTCGGTAAAATTAGGTGTGTCTAGGTCTAGGTTTAGGTCTAGGATATTTTATTATTTTTAGGTACGTTCCGAACACATCAAGTTTTTGGCGCCGTTGCCGGGGACACTTGGCAATAGCAAGATTAACTAGGTCGTCTAGGAAATTTGAGTCTTTTCTAGGTTTTTGTGTATAGCTATTTATTTTTCTTGTGTTTAGTAGTTAGGTTTTATTTTTTTCTGAATTAGTGTATTTATTTATTTTGTAATTTGTTTCTGCCACATACCCAATCATAATATCCATCTGAATTGTCTGTCACTATGAAACTTCTAGAGACTTTTAAAACTTATATGGATCTGATAGTGCTTGGCAATAGGCTAGAAGATGAAGATTTATTTGAGGATGAGTGAAATCCTAGGGGTTTGGATAACTTGTTAAATAAGATTGAGCTAGGTAACCCGTTAGGAGAACCCGGTGAGGTGGATTGTGAGACTGAGGTCGTTATAGAGCCCAAGTGTGGGGAAGGCCCCGGGGGGTTAGTTGATTTAGTTTATTTAGATGAGCTTGTTGACCCGTCTGTAGAACCCGGGGGTGCCTTAGTTTGTGATGAGGTTGTGGTGGTTAAGCTAGAGAGTAGGAAGGCCACACTTGGTGACTTAGGTGAATTTGAAGTGAACATGGTGTTTAGACCAAGTGTGGGGAGGTTCCTGGTGCTTATCTGTCCAAACGACCCGGATGTGAGTTACATAGGTAGGATTAGATTTCTACCGGGTCGTTATAAACATTGGAAAGTTAAGACCTTGGTAGGAAATTGTGGTGGTCGAAACCGGGTGCTTACCGGTAGATTAGTGCTGAAGGATGTGAAAGCGAAACCTCCTGATTGTGGTTTAGGAGGTTGTGTTTGATGTAGGAGCTGAAATGATTAGTGCTCGGGTTGTAAAGTTTGTATTTTATTTAGATTTTGTTTTTCTGTTTTCGGTTTGTGTTTTTCGTGTTTGCAGGAAACCAAGGACTTTGGAAAGTGAATTCATGCGCCAAACGCATTCCAGGTATGTAATTGGTAAATTGGAAAGGCTGGAACAAAAATTGGTAAGGGTGGAGGTTGGTCTAAAAAGATAGAAAATTTTTCTAAGTGTTAATTTCTGGGTTTAATCCCTAGAATTTTCGTCCCAAGCGTATCGCTTGGGTTGAGGCTTTCTCCAGGCGATACGCTTGGAGGTAAGGTAGCCGGTTTTTGGAGGATCTAGGCGTATCGCCTAGATTTACTGATACAGTAGGCGATACGCCTAGAAGGGAGTTTCCGGTAAAATTTTGATTGTTTAATATTTATTTTTGGAGCACCAACTTTGTTCCGAGCCTTTTGCATTTCATATTTCTAATCTCCGAGGTTCCAGGTAATCACGTTTCAGCTTATTTTTTGTTCTATTTTTATTCTTATTTATTTTTCTTTTTCGTGATTAATATTTGTTTTCCGTCGAGTCGGTTGTGTTTTGTTTTGTGTTTTGCAGGTTCAATGATATTCACACTTGGATGCTTATGGAATTCAATGGAGGACCTGCGGTTACGAGCTCACATGTCATTCATTCAAATAATTAATCAGGGAGTTTGTTCCAATTTTTCGCTTTATTTTTCTTTCTATTTTTTGTTGCATTTTTTTTATTTTTTTTTATTTTTGTCGTTCGTGTGTTTATTTTTATTTTTTATTCTGCTTTATTTTTATTTCCATTCCACATTGAGTGCAATGTGTGATTCAAGTGTGGGGATGGGAGACTTGCGTCTTGAGTCAGTTATTTATTTTTAGTGTGTTTAATTGAGTTATAAAAAAAATTGAAAAAAATTTGAAAAATTGTTCAAAAATGTCCAAGATTCTGGCTGCAATTTAAATGGAAAATGATAGGTAAAACTGGGAATTGATTTTCTAATGTGTGCTTAAATGTTAAATAATGAATAAATTTGGGAAATGTGGTAAAGTATGGTGAGAATGGAAAACACTACTAGTCTATGATGTGTCGGTAGGCCCAGCTGATCTAGGAGTAGCTTAAATAGCCTGTGTGTTTATTGTTGTATAAATATGCTAATCAGTATGCTAGTGGTTTCCCATTTTAGGAGTGATAGGAATGTTGAAACTGATGATTAGGAGGAAAGAGACCGTTTTAGGCTAGATACTCTTATGTCCTTAGAATTTCTAATGAGCATGTAGTTAATAATCTGGTTAATGAATTAGAGTGAAGGGGCAGAATACTCATGTACAAACTAGGGATAGTATCCCGTAGTAAGTACCTCTGATGATGTTTCGGATCTCGCGGGCAAAATACTCATGTATGATTTCGGGGGTAAGACCTTGTGAAAGAATACCTCTGGTGATGTCCGTTGGTAATTTTAGGTAAAAGTGACTATATATATATATATATATATATATATATATAGGGTGAGGTTCATTGTAGACACTTTCGCATGTGAAATAGCTCTTTTTCACATGTGAAAGTTTCTAATTAATGAGAAAAAAGAAAAAAAAGAAAAAAGAAAATAAATCACAACCATTAGATCAAGAGATCTAATGATGAAAAATGGTGTCTACCTGTCTACACTTATGGGGGTGTCTACAATGAACTTTTCACTATATATATATATATATATATATATATATATATATATATATATATATAGAAGAAGGTTCCCGTGCATTAGGCAAAGTTGCCTACATGCGGTACACACAGGGGCATATTAGGAATGTCCAGATTTCTCCCCATATGTGGTATATTTGGTAGTTATTCAAGTTCCCCCAGTTTTTAAAACGATCATAACTTTTTCATACGACGTTATTTTCGAAAACGAATTTCACCATAATTCTAGTCGTGATTTTATATTTAATTTGAGACTAGGTTTGCTCGATTTGAAGAAACTTTTTTTTTTGACGTTTTAACCTGGTTTTTTCTAGTTTTTTTTTTTTTTTTTTTAATTTTTGGGTAGTACTAGCTGCGATTTAGGGTCCTAAAAATTTTCAGATTTTAATTCGAAGCGTAGACATATTTTTTTTAATCTAAAAAAAAAACATTGACATTGTACACCAGCACATCACAACACATACCAGCATAGACCAGCGCTGAAAGACCAGTCTACCAGCACAAGAGCACAATTCCACCAGCACAGCCAGGACAGACCAGCACAGCCAGCACAATTCCACCAGCACAGCCAGCACAGACCAGCACAGCCAGCACAGCCAGCACAGACCAGCACAGCCAGCACAATTCCACCAGCACAGCCAGCACAGACCAGCGTCGTAAAAAACGTGAAATTTTTTTTTCTCCAAATCAAGCAAACCTAGTCTCAAATTAAAGACAAAATCACGACTAGAAATATGGTGAAATTCGTTTTCAAAAATAACGTCGTATGAAAAAGTTATGGTCGTTTAAAAATTGATGGGGAACTTGAATAAATATTGTTTTCCACATTTACCCTTCCAGCTTTAAGATTCCTCCACTCATTCTCTCTCATCTCTTTTAATCTTATCCATCCATCAAATTGATCTAGTGGTCCAGATTTGGCCGCACTGAACTTAGGCAAAATGGCCTGCCGCATTTGATCCTAAACCTATATATATATATATAAAATGAGAAAAAGAAAAAAATGATGAACAATGATAGCTTAGTGAATAAATGCTCAGGATTTGCATATAAATAATGAATTATTCTTTGGACATCTTATTATCTGGTTTAAGGGGGGTTGGAGAAAATATAAAATTTAAATCATTATTACCCTTTGCTTTGACTGAATATGATTCGGTAATAGGTTGAACTAGAGCTTTCTTTAGTGGGATCCATAGGCGACTGAACTTATATCTGGTAATTTCATAAACACATGGGGGCGAAAGAAAAGGTTGGTGGTTGGGTTTAGTCGGATAGAAATATCGGCAATTGTAGTTAGTGTGTTAGTACGTTATGGAATGTGGAATTGTATGGTGGCTGTTGAATATGGATTGTTAAATGTTTAGTAGTCAATTTCCTGGTTATGATTCCATTGCAGTATTTTTCGAGGACGAAAAAAGAGTAAGTGTGGGGATGTTTGATGTGTGCCAAACACATCTAATTTTCCTTTGTATTTTGTATATTAAATGAGTCGAGTTTGAGTCATTTTTACTTAGTTTTTATCTAAGTTATAGTATTTGAGTCTTAATGTGGTGTTGAGTCATTTTTGTATATTTTGTGCGAGTTTAGTTTAAGTATTTATGCCTTGTGATTAATTAGGTTAAATGTGATTTACTTGTGCTCAAAATTGTTTACATATATTTGGTTGTAGGTTGACGTACGAGTTTAAGGAGGATGGTATGACATTATGTTAAAGATGAAGGGTTTAAAGAATTAATAATGGAAGTCAAGGGGGCTGAATTGAAAATATGTGAAAGTTCAATATGGATTAATTGTGAATTAAAAGAAAGCAAAGAAATCAAATGGATTAGATAAAAGTTCACATAGGCTGCGAAAATTTTAAAACATGTTGGGGCTGATGTTGATTCGGACTAGAATTCAAATATGTATATATATTTCATGGGCTAAAAGGAAAAGGGGGAGACGGCAGAAGGGAAACAGAAGTCGTACGAGAGAAATCAAATTCGAAGCAACCAGGCAGCCAGACAAGCACGTCAAAAAGTCAACATAATTATTAAGTAAGCAGGCAGGCAGACTGGTAGCTGAACTATTTTATTTTCTTTTACGATGAACTATATTTCGATTCTTGCTTTTGTTCGTGTTTGTGTTCAAACTATGTTTGTTGGTTAAATTACTTGTGCTACTTAGGCCGTTATGATGACTATTTGACGTTTGTGATTTTATTCGGTTTATGGATTTTTATTGATGGATGATGTTTTAGTAAAAGATTATTAATTTACTGATTAATGCGTATGAATGCTTGAATTAGGATCGTAATTAGTAATCGAAACTGCTCAATCTGCGAATGTCTTTCGGTTTGGGTTGGGTAATCAATTGCATGACTTTATGTTGGTAGTTGATATGGTTAGCGAATTAGTTAATCATAGTTTAGGTTAGTGGTGAAAATCTTGATTCTTGTGTGCTGCTAGGTTTAGACAAGCCGGGAGGTGATAAACCTATTGGGTAGTCGGGGTTGTTAGGGTTTTAGGTCAAATTGCCTCGGGAGAGGGATTCCCTAGTAATTCTAATTTTACCTGCTATTCCATGTTAATTCTGTAAGTTAGTAGTTACTCCTTTCATCGTTAGGTGTCTGGGATAGGAACAAGCTGGAAGGTGACCTGTCTGTTCGAGTACTAGAATATCCGTTAGGAACAAGCCGGGAGGTGACCAAACCAATCAGTATGCGTCTTCGATTCTTAGGATTTCCTACTGCGTCACACCCGGTAAATGGTCTGGGGTCCACTAGGGTTTTCTTAGAGTTGTCATTAAGATCCTGATTCCATCATAGTTATCCATAGCCGAGTGAAATTGCGAGTGTTAAATAGGATTCTAGGTCTAGGTAGTACTTCTCTCCATCTGTCAGTTTCCTTGATTTTTCCGAGTTCGGTTGTTAGTTGCTTTAGTTAGTTAAGTTAGATAATCAATTCTAAAAACCAAAATCACTCAAATTTCTCATTCATAGAATCCTAGGTTAGAGTCTTGTTCATAGTGTCCTTAGGGTTCGATATCCGGTCTTCTGTAGCTATACTGCCGCCGACAGGTACACTTGCCTTAGGTTCGGTCTAGTTTTAGGAGTTTCGGTAAAATTAGGTGTGTCTAGGTCTAGGTTTAGGTCTAGGATATTTTATTATTTTTAGGTACGTTCCGAACACATCAAGTTTTTGGCGCCGTTGCCGGGGACACTTGGCAATAGCAAGATTAACTAGGTCGTCTAGGAAATTTGAGTCTTTTCTAGGTTTTTGTGTATAGCTATTTATTTTTCTTGTGTTTAGTAGTTAGGTTTTATTTTTTTCTGAATTAGTGTATTTATTTATTTTGTAATTTGTTTCTGCCACATACCCAATCATAATATCCATCTGAATTGTCTGTCACTATGAAACTTCTAGAGACTTTTAAAACTTATATGGATCTGATAGTGCTTGGCAATAGGCTAGAAGATGAAGATTTATTTGAGGATGAGTGAAATCCTAGGGGTTTGGATAACTTGTTAAATAAGATTGAGCTAGGTAACCCGTTAGGAGAACCCGGTGAGGTGGATTGTGAGACTGAGGTCGTTATAGAGCCCAAGTGTGGGGAAGGCCCCGGGGGGTTAGTTGATTTAGTTTATTTAGATGAGCTTGTTGACCCGTCTGTAGAACCCGGGGGTGCCTTAGTTTGTGATGAGGTTGTGGTGGTTAAGCTAGAGAGTAGGAAGGCCACACTTGGTGACTTAGGTGAATTTGAAGTGAACATGGTGTTTAGACCAAGTGTGGGGAGGTTCCTGGTGCTTATCTGTCCAAACGACCCGGATGTGAGTTACATGGGTAGGATTAGATTTCTACCGGGTCGTTATAAACATTGGAAAGTTAAGACCTTGGTAGGAAATTGTGGTGGTCGAAAACGGGTGCTTACCGGTAGATTAGTGCTGAAGGATGTGAAAGCGAAACCTCCTGATTGTGGTTTAGGAGGTTGTGTTTGATGTAGGAGCTGAAATGATTAGTGCTCGGGTTGTAAAGTTTGTATTTTATTTAGATTTTGTTTTTCTGTTTTCGGTTTGTGTTTTTCGTGTTTGCAGGAAACCAAGGACTTTGGAAAGTGAATTCATGCGCCAAACGCATTCCAGGTATGTAATTGGTAAATTGGAAAGGCTGGAACAAAAATTGGTAAGGGTGGAGGTTGGTCTAAAAAGATAGAAAATTTTTCTAAGTGTTAATTTCTGGGTTTAATCCCTGGAATTTTCGTCCCAAGCGTATCGCTTGGGTTGAGGCTTTCTCCAGGCGATACGCTTGGAGGTAAGGTAGCCGGTTTTTGGAGGATCTAGGCGTATCGCCTAGATTTACTGATACAGTAGGCGATACGCCTAGAAGGGAGTTTCCGGTAAAATTTTGATTGTTTAATATTTATTTTTGGAGCACCAACTTTGTTCCGAGCCTTTTGCATTTCATATTTCTAATCTCCGAGGTTCCAGGTAATCACGTTTCAGCTTATTTTTTGTTCTATTTTTATTCTTATTTATTTTTCTTTTTCGTGATTAATATTTGTTTTCCGTCGAGTCGGTTGTGTTTTGTTTTGTGTTTTGCAGGTTCAATGATATTCACACTTGGATGCTTATGGAATTCAATGGAGGACCTGCGGTTACGAGCTCACATGTCATTCATTCAAATAATTAATCAGGGGAGTTTGTTCCAATTTTTCGCTTTATTTTTCTTTCTATTTTTTTTTGCATTTTTTTTATTTTTTTTTATTTTTGTCGTTCGTGTGTTTATTTTTATTTTTTGTTCTGCTTTATTTTTATTTCCATTCCACATTGAGTGCAATGTGTGATTCAAGTGTGGGGATGGGAGACTTGCGTCTTGAGTCAGTTATTTATTTTTAGTGTGTTTAATTGAGTTATAAAAAAAATTGAAAAAAAATTTGAAAAATTGTTCAAAAATGTCCAAGATTCTGGCTGCAATTTAAATGGAAAATGATAGGTAAAACTGGGAATTGATTTTCTAATGTGTGCTTAAATGTTAAATAATGAATAAATTTGGGAAATGTGGTAAAGTATGGTGAGAATGGAAAACACTACTAGTCTATGATGTGTCGGTAGGCCCAGCTGATCTAGGAGTAGCTTAAATAGCCTGTGTGTTTATTGTTGTATAAATATGCTAATCAGTATGCTAGTGGTTTCCCATTTTAGGAGTGATAGGAATGTTGAAACTGATGATTAGGAGGAAAGAGACCGTTTTAGGCTAGATACTCTTATGTCCTTAGAATTTCTAATGAGCATGTAGTTAATAATCTGGTTAATGAATTAGAGTGAAGGGGCAGAATACTCATGTACAAACTAGGGATAGTATCCCGTAGTAAGTACCTCTGATGATGTTTCGGATCTCGCGGGCAAAATACTCATGTATGATTTCGGGGGTAAGACCTTGTGAAAGAATACCTCTGGTGATGTCCGTTGGTAATTTTAGGTAAAAGTGACTATATATATATATATATATATATATATATATAGGGTGAGGTTCATTGTAGACACTTTCGCATGTGAAATAGCTCTTTTTCACATGTGAAAGTTTCTAATTAATGAGAAAAAAGAAAAAAAAGAAAAAAGAAAATAAATCACAACCATTAGATCAAGAGATCTAATGATGAAAAATGGTGTCTACCTGTCTACACTTATGGGGGTGTCTACAATGAACTTTTCACTATATATATATATATATATATATATATATATATATATATATATATATATATATATATAGAAGAAGGTTCCCGTGCATTAGGCAAAGTTGCCTACATGCGGTACACACAGGGGCATATTAGGAATGTCCAGATTTCTCCCCATATGTGGTATATTTGGTAGTTATTCAAGTTCCCCCAGTTTTTAAAACGATCATAACTTTTTCATACGACGTTATTTTCGAAAACGAATTTCACCATAATTCTAGTCGTGATTTTATATTTAATTTGAGACTAGGTTTGCTCGATTTGAAGAAACTTTTTTTTTTGACGTTTTAACCTGGTTTTTTCTAGTTTTTTTTTTTTTTTTTTTTAATTTTTGGGTAGTACTAGCTGCGATTTAGGGTCCTAAAAATTTTCAGATTTTAATTCGAAGCGTAGACATATTTTTTTTAATCTAAAAAAAAAACATTGACATTGTACACCAGCACATCACAACACATACCAGCATAGACCAGCGCTGAAAGACCAGTCTACCAGCACAAGAGCACAATTCCACCAGCACAGCCAGGACAGACCAGCACAGCCAGCACAATTCCACCAGCACAGCCAGCACAGACCAGCACAGCCAGCACAGCCAGCACAGACCAGCACAGCCAGCACAATTCCACCAGCACAGCCAGCACAGACCAGCGTCGTAAAAAACGTGAAATTTTTTTTTCTCCAAATCAAGCAAACCTAGTCTCAAATTAAAGACAAAATCACGACTAGAAATATGGTGAAATTCGTTTTCAAAAATAACGTCGTATGAAAAAGTTATGGTCGTTTAAAAATTGATGGGGAACTTGAATAAATATTGTTTTCCACATTTACCCTTCCAGCTTTAAGATTCCTCCACTCATTCTCTCTCATCTCTTTTAATCTTATCCATCCATCAAATTGATCTAGTGGTCCAGATTTGGCCGCACTGAACTTAGGCAAAATGGCCTGCCGCATTTGATCCTAAACCTATATATATATATATAAAATGAGAAAAAGAAAAAAATGATGAACAATGATAGCTTAGTGAATAAATGCTCAGAATTTGCATATAAATAATGAATTATTCTTTGGACATCTTATTATCTGGTTTAAGGGGGGTTGGAGAAAATATAAAATTTAAATCATTATTACCCTTTGCTTTGACTGAATATGATTCGGTAATAGGTTGAACTAGAGCTTTCTTTAGTGGGATCCATAGGCGACTGAACTTATATCTGGTAATTTCATAAACACATGGGGGCGAAAGAAAAGGTTGGTGGTTGGGTTTAGTCGGATAGAAATATCGGCAATTGTAGTTAGTGTGTTAGTACGTTATGGAATGTGGAATTGTATGGTGGCTGTTGAATATGGATTGTTAAATGTTTAGTAGTCAATTTCCTGGTTATGATTCCATTGCAGTATTTTTCGAGGACGAAAAAAGAGTAAGTGTGGGGATGTTTGATGTGTGCCAAACACATCTAATTTTCCTTTGTATTTTGTATATTAAATGAGTCGAGTTTGAGTCATTTTTACTTAGTTTTTATCTAAGTTATAGTATTTGAGTCTTAATGTGGTGTTGAGTCATTTTTGTATATTTTGTGCGAGTTTAGTTTAAGTATTTATGCCTTGTGATTAATTAGGTTAAATGTGATTTACTTGTGCTCAAAATTGTTTACATATATTTGGTTGTAGGTTGACGTACGAGTTTAAGGAGGATGGTATGACATTATGTTAAAGATGAAGGGTTTAAAGAATTAATAATGGAAGTCAAGGGGGCTGAATTGAAAATATGTGAAAGTTCAATATGGATTAATTGTGAATTAAAAGAAAGCAAAGAAATCAAATGGATTAGATAAAAGTTCACATAGGCTGCGAAAATTTTAAAACATGTTGGGGCTGATGTTGATTCGGACTAGAATTCAAATATGTATATATATTTCATGGGCTAAAAGGAAAAGGGGGAGACGGCAGAAGGGAAACAGAAGTCGTACGAGAGAAATCAAATTCGAAGCAACCAGGCAGCCAGACAAGCACGTCAAAAAGTCAACATAATTATTAAGTAAGCAGGCAGGCAGACTGGTAGCTGAACTATTTTATTTTCTTTTACGATGAACTATATTTCGATTCTTGCTTTTGTTCGTGTTTGTGTTCAAACTATGTTTGTTGGTTAAATTACTTGTGCTACTTAGGCCGTTATGATGACTATTTGACGTTTGTGATTTTATTCGGTTTATGGATTTTTATTGATGGATGATGTTTTAGTAAAAGATTATTAATTTACTGATTAATGCGTATGAATGCTTGAATTAGGATCGTAATTAGTAATCGAAACTGCTCAATCTGCGAATGTCTTTCGGTTTGGGTTGGGTAATCAATTGCATGACTTTATGTTGGTAGTTGATATGGTTAGCGAATTAGTTAATCATAGTTTAGGTTAGTGGTGAAAATCTTGATTCTTGTGTGCTGCTAGGTTTAGACAAGCCGGGAGGTGATAAACCTATTGGGTAGTCGGGGTTGTTAGGGTTTTAGGTCAAATTGCCTCGGGAGAGGGATTCCCTAGTAATTCTAATTTTACCTGCTATTCCATGTTAATTCTGTAAGTTAGTAGTTACTCCTTTCATCGTTAGGTGTCTGGGATAGGAACAAGCTGGAAGGTGACCTGTCTGTTCGAGTACTAGAATATCCGTTAGGAACAAGCCGGGAGGTGACCAAACCAATCAGTATGCGTCTTCGATTCTTAGGATTTCCTACTGCGTCACACCCGGTAAATGGTCTGGGGTCCACTAGGGTTTTCTTAGAGTTGTCATTAAGATCCTGATTCCATCATAGTTATCCATAGCCGAGTGAAATTGCGAGTGTTAAATAGGATTCTAGGTCTAGGTAGTACTTCTCTCCATCTGTCAGTTTCCTTGATTTTTCCGAGTTCGGTTGTTAGTTGCTTTAGTTAGTTAAGTTAGATAATCAATTCTAAAAACCAAAATCACTCAAATTTCTCATTCATAGAATCCTAGGTTAGAGTCTTGTTCATAGTGTCCTTAGGGTTCGATATCCGGTCTTCTGTAGCTATACTGCCGCCGACAGGTACACTTGCCTTAGGTTCGGTCTAGTTTTAGGAGTTTCGGTAAAATTAGGTGTGTCTAGGTCTAGGTTTAGGTCTAGGATATTTTATTATTTTTAGGTACGTTCCGAACACATCAGTATCTTTTTATTTATTGAGTTGAGACTTTGAGCTTTAAACTTAGGTTAGGCTAAATGGGCTCATGTGATTGTTTTACATTTCCAAATTATAAAATAGTTAAATCTTGAAACCGTTTCGACCCAAATTAGAGAGTTTCACAAGTTATTCCATGATGCATGATAAGCGGGACTATGACTCTGAGATGCAGGCCTAAGGTTTAACGTCCCATTTGCATATGATTTAGTTTAGTTACATGATAAATACATGAGTTTAAAAGGTCAACATAATGTTGGTGAGTTAACAGGTTTAAGACTTTACAAATAAACTTGTAAATAGTTTATGGCATACAAGATATTATAATGGTCATCGTGGTTGTAATGATTAACATGAACCTTGATGTCAAACATCAACAGATTTACCCACTCTTGGCACCTTCCCCAAGGATACCGAATGGAACATAATAACTGGCATGTACTTATTGACTATAACCATGGAGTCGGGATTGGACTTTGGAGCGACCAATCATAAGTAGGGTTGTCAACCCAAATAGATCTATTCACTAGCTATCGTTTCATATCAGAACTAATCGAAATCAACTAATGGTGAGATTTCGTAACAATACGTTATGTAACGAGTTGTACTCTAAATTGGGGGCATGAAAAGAACATGTAATCATACGTCTATACAGTTCGGCCATAATATCAAGTATAAAGTTGTTTGTATCATGACCCCCCCCCCCCTCCCCCAGTATTTAAAATAACTTAAAAGAAAGGGGTTGTGAGACTCACCTGAGCAAGGTGAATAAGAAATTATATCGCGCAGGATAATACCAGCAAGCAACGTCCTAATAAATAGTTAATAAGACAGTTTTGAGGTCTTGATTCAATTGGGTACACGACTAGCCACCTAAGTGATTCCGGTCAAGTCTTGACTTTAATAATCTCATTTTATTTATTAAAAACTTGATCGAAATATTTAATGTTCAAATAAATATTTAAGTGGATGATTATATTTATATCCAAATAAAGTATACAAATTACAGAAATAATTATTAATCAAATAATTATTTGAAATCTTGAAAATATAAAATCAAGTCTTGATATTGTGTTAAATAATAAAGTTTTTTATTATTTCAACGTCCATAAATATTTATATTTTTCGTTACGCGTTAGATACGCGATATAATTAGTTTTCTTAAAAAATAATTAGTGTTAAACAAAATAAGTATCGTTTCAATATTCTCAAGATTCAAAAATGATAGTCTTTATATATTTAGAATTTTAGTTGTCTGTTTTACCGGTATAAATTGTTTTTGTCGGTTTTGTTTCTACAACTTTTCTTATGACACTTCGGGTATCCAAAGCACTTGGTAAATGTTGGTAATGATATTTCTAGGCATTTTAAGAACTAAAATTGTTGGTTTGGTCGGTTTGACCCCGTCACTAAAATTGGGTTTCTCGTCGCGTATGTCACCGGTTTGCTCCCGGTTTCTTTCCGAATCAACGTTTCTCAATTTTGGTTACTATGGTTCATCAAAATACTTGAGAATATCTCATATTCCTGTCCTAAGAACAGATCTGAATCAGTTTGTTATTTTGATAAAAAAAAATAAGCTAAAAACTAAGTCTAAACTCATATAATTATCACTTTGATGTCTAGCTTGTTAAACCCAATTTTAAGGCATTTACCAAACTTTGTTTAGAATTCATTTACCCAAGGTTTAATTGTCTTAGAATATCTCATATATAAAGTTGTAGATAAGTTACTATAAACCCATTTTTAGACAACTTAACAAGTATCAATTTCCATGTCCTTTTATTTGTTTTATCAACTAACATGTTTAAATGTTATGACTTTATTTTACAAGTCTAATATGACTTATATTATTTGGATGGAAGAACTTTGTTCATCAAAGTGTGTTTTTAGGTTTTTGCCTTTTAGGGATGTTCTTGTCTTTCCTTTAATTATCAATATATTCCAGATCAAAACAAATGAAATAACATGTAACAACATATATGACCTAAAGTTGGTCATGTTTAAACCAAGATACAAGAATGTTGTTTCATCAAGTGAACTCATCAATGTTTTTAACCTTAGGGT